>KQ954565.1:0-23392 GCA_001541205.1 Rhodotorula sp. JG-1b | reverse complement strand
CCCCCCCGCTCAGGGAGCCACCCGCGTCACCATCAAACTCGCGAAAAAGGGCGGGGCCGGACCGCAAGGCTCGGGCGAAGGCTCGTACCCCGTCCTCTCCATCTGCGTCGAGTCGTCGGTGCGTCCCGTTACTCTCTTTGGTGGGGAGGCAAAGAGTCTGAACTCAGTTTCGCTTTCTCGGGCAGAGCCGGTTTGGGAAAAAAGTCGAAATCGTCCAGGACGTCGCCGTCCGCGTCAAAAAGGCCGCCGACATTGAGCAGTTGACCGAGCCGCTCTGTCCCGCTCCCGAGGTGCGTCCATTCTCACACTCCTGTCACGGGGAGCTTCGGAAAAAGACGATTCCCCAGATTCCCCTTCTTACCTTTGTTGGGGTTGGACGTTCCAGGTCATCATCAGCCTCCCCGACCTGCAGCAACTCCGCACTGTCGTCGAGAGGCTCAAGACCGTCGCGCCCTTTGTCACGATCCGCGCCAACAACCAAGGCCTCCTCAAGTGAGTCGAGAGTGGAGGTGGCGCAAGAGAGAGAGACGGTTTCGGAAGGAACCAGGGTGGTCGGTCCTCCTCCTGCCGAGTCGGAAGAAAAGCTGATAAAAGTCTTTACGTCGCCCCACCACCGCCAGGTTTCGCGCCGAGGCGGATGAGGCCAACGTCGAGACGGAATGGCGTAACTTGAAACGTCCTCAATCCGGCGCTGACGGTGAGCAGCCCTGCCTCCCCTGTCTTCTCACCCAGCGCGCAGACAACGAACGGCTTGCTGACCCCGGTAAGGTGCAGACATCGTCGCCGAGATTGAAGACCCGAGTCACTTGTTCAAAGTCACCGTCGAGGCGAAATCGTTGCTCAAGTTCCTCGCCACCTATCAAGTCGCGTCCTCCGCCATCGCCTGTACGTCATTACCTTATCCTCCTGCTCAGCCTGAGTGAGTCCTGACGGGTGCGTGTGGCGAGAACTTTAGGCCTATGCAGCGACCACTGCGCCATCTTTTATGTCTACATCGGCCAGAGCAAGGACCGCGTCGAGGGCGGGGTGTTGACGTTCTTTGTGCCGGCGGTCAAGCTCGACGGCGACGATGACGTCTGAGAGGGAAGTCGCTCTCTCCGCTTGCCGGTTCCTGTGTTTCCCGTCGCTTGTCTTAGTTTACCTGTCCGCTCTGTTGTTGTCTCTCCCTCTTTGCTTTTCCTAACTTGCAATGACTCTCCCATACGCTTGACGGGCTTCTGTGGAGATCAGGGGGCGTGCGTCGCAACGCCGACTTGATGTGATTATAACAAACAGTAAGGTGAGTCGTGAAGGAGCTACTCGGGAGAGCGTGATGGGGAAACGCAGATTAATGGTAACCCGGCTGGGCAGGTTGCGTCGCTGGAGAGTCAAGAGGATCAGTCACATCTCCCCAAATCTCGTCGACGGCCTGAACCGCCGCCCGAAAAACTCACGATAACCCATCGGCTGCTGCTGGCCGTATCCAGGATTGTACCCTCCCCCGCCGTACCCTCCTCCCGGCTGACCCTGTCCTGGTCCGTAGAACCCACCCGCTTGAGGCGCCAACGGTGGAGCCGGACCGCTTGCCGAGGCGTTCCATTCTGCAGGGAGGGCGGGTTTTTTTGGAGGTTCAGCACCCGGGATTGATACTCGAAAAGGAGAGGCCGCCGGGAGCGAGGACGTACGGCAGGTGGTACAGTGATACAGGTGCTTGGTTCCGAGGGGGACCAGAGGCACAAAGCAACTGTTGCGCGAGGGAGAATGGATGAGAACGGGATCCGGAATCTTTGGAAAGGGGGGGACTCGACCTCACAAGGTGAAGCAGTTGCGCTCCTTGGTGGGGAAGACGGTGCCGTTGTGGCAGCTGGGCGGGTCCCGAGTCAAGGGAGTCAGTGGCTCAGATCTCGCCTCACTCTGAGTGCCGGGTTCGCCCAAAAGCGCCCGTCCCGGCTCTCGGAAGACTCACCGAGGACAGATGTGTGCCTCACCGCTCTCTTGCGAGAGTTGTCGGTCGCAACCGCATGTGAAGATGAGCGGGATGCAGTCCATGGAAGCAGGCAATCGGTCTTGGTGGTGGTGGAGGGGGATCAGGAGGATCGGGCACGCGGCGGGTTCCGGGGTCGGCGACGAGGACGGGATATGTAGGCGCTGCCTCGCTATCAGTCTTGAGCGCTCCGCTGGTGCTGCAGCTGCTCGTCGGAGAATCTGCAAGTTCGAGTGATGACGCAGGAGCCGACGCCCCTGCGATGAGATTTTCGCCAAGTTCGATCGGAGAGCCGGCGACACTCCACTCGTGTCGGTCCTATCCTCAGGTCTTGAGGGCTACGATGCACACTCGCTTAGGCTGCCCGTCCAAATCGTCAGCACGCTACCGCACTCAGCTCCCGGCTGGGCACTGCAGCCGCTCTCTCCGCCTTCGTCATTCGCTAATGCCAGCTGCTCCTCCGCAAGGCAGCGCTCCCCTCCTCTTGCCACACACCCAGTCGACGGCCACGCCTGGGTGCAGTGCTGCCCCTTCGGCCCGGGGGCGGCCTTCGCGCTCGTCGCGGGCGGGAGCTTGACTGCACGCCACCGTGCTCCTCTCGATCCGAGAAACCGTGCCGACAACCACGTCTCGCTCAACCGCCGCTGGCTTCCGAGACGCCTCATTGCTGATCCAATGACCACAGGATGCTTATATCGGTACGGCGGGCAAGACGCGCCTCCGCGGAATGCGCACTCGAGTGGCGGATCCTTGGCAGTGCTTCCGTCGGTCACTACGGCGGGCTTTCGACCTTGCGGATATCATGCTCGGGTGTGCAGTAGCTCTATCTTAAGCTGAACTTACGCTCAGTCCATGAAAGCCGCCGGGAGCAGCCTTTCTGGAAGAAAGGGATCAAATTCTGCAAAAATAAGTCAGCCCGTTTTGCCGCACACAATTGGGCTGTCGGTGTTCGCCCTCTCCTTGCGCAGGGGTGCTTTTGAGCTGTTGTATTGCTCTCCTCTCCGAATAGCAGGCGTTCTTGAAGTATCAAGCATCAGTTGACATGGCACAGACAACGCTAGGTTGGTTGGTTTAAGAATGGGAAGCGGTCAACAAAGCAGAAGAAGAGGCAACGTGCAGCTCCAAGGACATGCTGGAAGGAGACCGCACAGTTGAGAGGTGCAGTCAGCGTTGAGCAGCTTACAGTTCTGGCGGGAAAAGCCACGCGCGTCCCCACCTTGGCTAGTCACCGGACAACGTAAGCGCGAGGTCCGCCCTGATCACCGCGGCACGAAGGGCAGCTAGGGCAGCTCCTTTGGAGGCAAGGTCGTGCGATGAGAGCTGTGGCAGCTGTCTCGCGAGCTTCTGCCCGAACAAAAGCACGTCGTGGCCGCACATGAGTCCCAGCGTTTCGAGTTCATCGAGACGGTTGAGCGCGGCTGTAGAGCGGATTCTGTTCCGTCAGCACTGCTCACATTGTGCTATGTCCACTGCTTACTAGTAGTGAAGGACATGGGTCCAGTGTCAGCGTTGCGCACGATGCGTTTTCGCGTCAAATCCTGCAGATCGTTGAACAGTTTTGCGACGAGGTGGTTGATGCGCATCGTGTCCTTGTGGAGGATCATGACATTGAACAAGTCGTCAACGAGCCGAGAGCCATTTGTGGTCAGGACGGTGGTGAGGATGGGGATCATTGCGGCGTAGATGGCGAGGTAATAAGGCGGCTCGTTCTCGTTGACCTGCTGTTTCATCATTACGCGCAAAAGGAGCTTGATCCGACAGATCGTTAGGCCGAATTTCCCCAAGGGGTAAACACTTTGCTGTACTTACACGAGCATTTTTCGAGCGAACCAGGTCACCAATGTGCGGCAAGACCGAATCCCAAAACAGGTGCCCGTATCGAGCGCCGACAGCCTTGATGACATACAGCGCATTGTAGGCCGTCCACATCCCGGCTTCGAATTGTCCAAGCAGTCCACAGAACAAATCGTAATGAGAGTCGGGTACAACCGCAACAAGATCCTGAAAGCGTTCACGCCGAGGTGATTTTAGCGAATGCAAAAGGCCTGCCTTGAGTCCCCCATAGCTCGGTCAAGCGTACCTAAAGATTGTTGTGGCCTTCCTGGTCAAGAAGCGTCACAGCGAGTTCGTCCGGTTGGCAGATCTCAGCCATCATGTCATCAAGCGCAAAGGAAGGCAGGTTTGGGTTCCCAGCGATCTGTTGCGGGTCAGTAAGGTCCGTGCAGCTACCGTCGTCACGAAGGCACACCGTGAGAATCAGCTCTTGCAAGCAGTTCTGGCGCAGCATGAGGTGATAGCGTCCGCGGAAGGCGGTGGCGAGACTCGCAAGCTGATGCGGGAAAAAGGACTTCTGCGCATGCAGGAGAAAAGCTGCGGTCCGAGCTGTCAGACACAGCACGAGCACTTGGCCTGCACACACAAGGAAGATGCCACATACACACAGCGCTTGGTGCTTCACGGGTCAGCGCTCGAGTCAGAAGACTGCGACCATGCTGAACGGCGTGGTCGAGAACGGCGACGAAGAGGGCCGCGTTGGTCGGACGACCTCTCGGCGCCTCCGAATGATGAAACGGTCGAGATAGTCGAGACCAGACTCGCACTCAAGGAGGCTGTCAAGGAATTGCAAGACGAGCTGCGTGCAAATCTGGGATGTGAGTTGCGAGTTTGTGACAAACGAGGAAAACTCATGCGCACATGGTCTGGGACGGTCAAGCCAGCGCTAAGGCGGCTCAACAGTCTTGTGAAGGCGGGGTCGGTGCTCGCGGCGTACGGACTAGGCTGCAGTCTGTTGAGGCCAGTATCCGGCGCGCCCATGATGCCTCCTCCGATATGATCCTTCACCGTGTTCAGACCCTCGGGCTCGCCAGCCGACGCCTTGTCCATGTTCAGGCCGCCGTTCTCAGTCCCCTGCGTGCTGCTAATGCCCGTAGGAAAACTGCCGACGCCGACCGAGCCGAATCCGTGCGAGGGGCCGGGCCGAGCAAACGACGCCGGCGTGTCTGCCACCATCTCGCCGTGTCGGTACTTGTCTTGACGAGCAGGATCACCAAACACGCCACGCTGCGTCTCGCTCCCAAAAAACGCTGCAAAGAAGGCATTGCCGTCTTGGCGGTAGTTGGGCCGTGGCGCATCTTTCCCGGCCAGAAAGTGCTCGAGCTCCTCGACCGCGCGGCCGCGATTCCGTCCCTTGGCCTTCTTCTGCTGCTCGGCAAAGGTTGGAAGCTTGCGCAAGGTTGTGCGCAGCCCGGGTTCGGCACTGGAGAGCTCCCGCTTGTCGATGTCGAGCGTCAGCGTTTCGATCTGGTCGCGAAGATTGTCGAGAAAGGCTTGCTGTTGAGGGTCGGACAAGCTCAAGACAAGCGTCAAGAGTTTCTTTGTAGGTCCTTCGTCTTCGGCCGAGGCGGCGAGGACTCGCAGTTCGACGAGCTCCTGTTCCTGCATGTTCGGGTTCAGGAGGAAGAGCTGATCCACGGCCCCCACACAGGGCGAGTAGACGTGGTCGCCCATACGAGCCAAGGAGAGCGCGAGGTGTGCAAATGTGCACAGAAGCTTGTCGTCCGAGCGAGAACACGGCGACGAGGAAGAGACAATCAGCGGCCGAATCGCTTCGGACAACGTCCAAGTTGGCTCGACAGAGCTGCTGACCGGCGTGACGGCTTCCTCTCTCTCTCTCTGCCCGATTGCGCAAAGAGCTCGGGTGGCTCGGATAAGCACAATACAGCACCTGCCACCCCGTCTCTGGCCCTCGCTGGCGCCAGTGACTTCGGAAGCAGACGGCGCGGCGAAACACGCCTTTGACGTCGAGCGGAGCGATATGGCGTCCGATCCCGGTGGGTATCAGCTGCTTGCAGACCAGCAGGAGGTTTACGGCTCGGGCAAGCATAGCCAGGCAGATGATCGAGTCGAAGCGGCGGCGACCCAAGGTGGCCGGGCGGGCTGACGGTGGGTTCGCGCTTTCCGGGCGAAGCGAAGAGTTGGCACAGGGAACCCGTGCAGAGCAGCTGCGTGCGAGCCCGAGTGAGTGCAGTCAGTCGCTGGATGAGAGCGTGAGCAGCTGGATCGGCAAGGCAGTGACGAGGCTTCGGAGTGGCGGTGCATCTGGGCCTCCCCTCGAGTATCGGGCCCCTTGGCGGTTTCTCATCGCGTCGTTTCCTTTCATCTCTTGCCTACTCGCCCACCTCGACGAACAAAGCTGGCTGCTCGAGTCAATTGCATGGTCAACGCTACCGAACAACTCGATCAACTCGCCGCCCTCGCCGACGACGACAAGCCCCCTGATAGTGGCTACTCCCACACTCCTCATGAACGCCAAGACTTTGCCGCCTCATCGCCGCGCGGTGTCCCACACGTCGCCGCCGCCGATAAAGATGCCGCCGCCGAGTTGAATCCCGCTGGCAGCAAGCAAGAGAGCCTCACCGCGAGACTCTTGCACACTATCGCCCCCGCCGCCGGACGCCCGATCAACCGCTCGTCCAGCCTGCCCAACCTCGAACGCCGTCGGCAGGCTGCCACCTCGCACGAGAATACGGGCATCGCGTACGAACAGCACCAGGATGACGCCGCCTCGTTCGTCTCGGTCGAAAAGGCCCAGCGCGTACACACCTTCACCGGCGCGCTGCCGTCGGAAAAGGTGTCCACTCCGGTTCTAGCCGGCATCCTCACCACCAACGGCAACGGGGGTGGCAACGGCGCTCCGCCGACCAACGTCATCCATGAAGATGGTTCCACCACCCCGGGCCCGCGTCCGCCCTTGCTGTCCAAGAAGCTCCTCGAACCGAAAAAGCCACTCGGCAAGAACCCGACGTTCCGTCAGTGCTTGATCAACGTCGCCCGCTACAGCTGGCTCAACGTCCTCTTTGTGTTTGTCCCGGTGCGTTCCGTTGCGCTCGAACAATCAGAATGAGTAGGCGCTGACCGACCGGCTCGCAAAACGCCGACAGGTCTCCTGGGCCATGCACTTTTCGCACCAGTCTCCGACCGTCACCTTCTGCATTTCCTTCTTCGGTACGCTCACGTCGTCATCTCGGGGGCCATGTATACCTTGCTGATCCGCTGCCCTTCCTGACTCTTTTCCGCAACTCGGGGCGAAACAGCCATCGTTCCTCTCGCGGCGATGCTCGGTTTCGCCACCGAGGAACTCGCGGTCCGAGTCGGAGACGCGTTCGGCGGTCTCCTCAATGCCACATTTGGGTGCGTGTTTGTATCTCTTCGTAAGCCGTGACAAACCGCTGATCGGGCTCTCATCGCGCGCAGAAACGCCGTCGAATTGATCATCTGTGAGTCCCCCTCCTGCTTTCCCACAGCTCAAATCCCAGCTGATGTCGGCCCTCCGTGTGCGCAGCAATCCTGGCCCTCGTCAAGGGAGAGCTCGGCATCGTGCGCTCTTCGATGCTCGGCAGTATCCTGTCCAACTGTCTCCTCGTCCTCGGCGGCTGTTTCTTCGCAGGAGGCATCCGCTTCCACGAGCAAGGGTACAGCCTCCGCGCCGCTCAACTCAACATCAACTTGCTCGGTGAGTCCCTCGTTCGGTGGGTGCGGTCGAGTACAGGCGATTGACCTGCGATTCTTCGGTCAGGTATCGCCGTTGTCGCGATCGTCATCCCCGTCGCGTTCCATTCGTTCATCCAGGCCGACGGGACCGAGTCGGACGAAGTGACGAGCTCGAACGTGCTCAAGTTGTCGCGCGGTATCTCGTTCATCCTGCTCTTTGTCTACGGTGGCTTGGTTCCGGTCTTTCTGCGTTCACGAGTTGCCGGCTGACGCATCGTTTTCACGCACAGCATGCTGTCCGTCCCGTTCCTTTCTCGTACGAGTGGTTGTTCCGAACGGTAGAATTGACCCGCACTTGCCCGCAGACCTGACGTTCCAGCTGTGGACGCACGCCTACTTGTACGCGCCGCCCAAGACGCCGCGTCCCCCTTCGTCGTCAACCGCGGCGCTCCTCATCTACAACGAAGGGCCGCAACCTCCCTCCGAAGGCAAAGTGTTCCGCATCCCGAGCTTGCCGAGCTGGGGAAGCTCTTCTTCGTCGTCGTCGTCCTCATCCGCTTCGACGAGCGTCCGTGGCCGGAACGCTCGTACCCTCGCCGACGAGGAGAACCCGGGTCCCTTTTCGGCCGAGGATGCCGCCCAGCATGACAACGACCTGGCGCGCGTCCCCACTGCCGCATCGGACACGTTCCGTCGCTCTCCGCCTCCTCCGATCAAGGGGGACCGAGACCTCGAAGCCGGCACTCCGGAAGAACAGCCGCACGTCGAGTTCTCGCCCATGGACGAGCACGAGCCCGAGTTGAGCGTCTGGTTCGCGTTTGCGCTGCTGGCGGTCATTACGGCTTTGACGGGCGTCACGGCCGAGTGTTTGGTCGATTCGATCGATGGGTTGACCGAGACGGGCAACGTCAGCAAGGAATTTGTCGCGTGGGTCTCTTCCCCCGGTGTGCTTTGTGGATACGAGCTGACCACCTTTTGTGTCGGCCCGGAAGGCTCATCCTGCTGCCCGTGGTCGGAAACGCGGCCGAGCACGTCACTGTGAGCTCCCGGCTTCCATTCTCTCCACCCTGTATTCACATCCTAACCACCTACTACCTGCAGGCCATCACGGTCGCGACCAAGAACAAGCTCAACCTCAGTCTCGCCGTCGCCGTCGGCTCGTCGATCCAGATTGCGTTCTTCGTCATTCCCGTCCTCGTCCTCCTCGGCTGGGCGATCGGCCAACCGCTCGACTTTGATTTCAACACGTTCGAGACGCTCGTCGTGTTCCTCGCCGGCTGCGTGTAAGTGGCGTTTTCAGGGCGTTCGGGTTGCGTTTCACGGCTTTCAGTGGCTGACGCCTCCTGACTTGCAGTGTCAACTGGGCAATCCAGGACGGCCGTACCAATTGGCTAGAGGGATGTACGCTCATGGCATTGTATTTCATAATCGCCCTCGTATTTTGGTACTTCCCGGGGTCGTTCTAATCTCAGCGCCCCGTGGAAACCTTCCGCCTTCCGCCTTAACTTTCCCCTTGCGTCAAACACGAAACCGCCTGCCCTTTGTTCCTGCACTTCCTGTACTCACGCACAGTCAGACTACCACCCTCTCTAGTGTGTGTGTGTGTGTGTGTGTAGCTGCCGCGTTCATGTGAAACCCGAGTCGATGCAGATAAAACGGAAAAAGGCCGAGAGAGAGCAAATACATCGGAAAAACGAAAGAGAGAAAGGCCATTCCAATATGCACTGTGTAGTTATTGCTCCTTCTTCGTGTCGGCCTGCGCCACTTCCTGTTGTGATGGCGCGAGCTGGTGCCCCTCGGCCTTCAACCTGACCACCACTTCGCGGACCCGTTCGGCCCCGACGACCTGCCTCACCCTTTGCACGCACTGCCGCTCGACCTCGTTCGCTTCGGCGAGGGTTAGCGACGCGGGCAGGACGATCTCGACGTCGATGAGGAGGGAAGGGCCCGAGGCAAAGAGGCGGACGGAGGGGATCGCGAGGATTGGGAGCGACGCGTAAGACGAGTGCGAGGGGGTGAACTCGTCGTCGCTTGCCAAGTGGTGGTGGTGTTCTCCTTCTTTGTTGCCGTTGCCGTTGCCGTCGCCGTCGCCGTCGCCGTGCCCGCCGTCGACAGCCGAACTGGACCCGGCCTTGCGCCATGACGGCTCCATCTCGTCCCGGTGCCGACTCAGTTGCCGGATCGCGTCATACACGGCCGGCTGGACTTTTTCGTCCGTCACCTGATCGACCAAACCCCCGAGGGATTCCTTGCCAATGTCGAACCCTTGCTTGGCAATCATGCCGGCTACGACCAGTCCGCCTACCGGGTCGAGCATCGGGTACCCGACGCGGGCTGCGCCGATCGCGAGTAAGGCGACGAGCGAACCGAGCGAGTCGGACCGGTGGTGGTACGCGTTGGCGAGGAGGACGTTCGAGTGTTGCTCGCGCGCGACTTTGAGGGTCGCGCGGTACAGCCACTCTTTGACGAGGATCGAGAACAGCGCAAAGTACATGGCGCGGGCGTCGACCACGGTGCCTTCTGCTGCTGTTACTCCGGACTCGGTTGTTGTCGAACCGGAGACTGCGACCTCGGGCCCGTGCGAGTGGCCGTGAGGGAGGAAATCGAGCGACGCGAGCAAGTCGGCCGGGATGGAAGGGATCGTCGAGAGCGACAACAAGAGGTGGTGGTACGAGTGCAGGCCTGCGAGCGGGGGGCTGGGGGTCAGCTCTCTTGTTGTCCGAGTGCGGGCGTTCGAGGGAGGCGACCTACCGATTCCGGCGGCGGTCGCAAAGAGGAGGAACGAGACGACGAGCGATCCGAGCGATTCGAATTCTGGTGGGGCAACTCGTTAAAAGATGACTTGGGGCACAGTGGGAGAAAAAAAGAGGGAGAGCACGAAGAGAACTCACTGCCGTAGCCGTACGGGTAGCGGGGCGAGGGCTGCCACCGTCCGATGCGGTAACTGACGAGGGTGACCACGTCGGCAATCAAGTCGCTGCCCGAGTGGGCGGCATCGGCGAGGAGGGCCGAACTCGCGAGGATGTAGCCCGCGAGCCCCTTGACGACGGTGAGGCCGACGTTGCTGACGAGGCCGACGAGGGTGATGCGCGATCCGGGGTCGAGCGAGCGCGGGTTTCGGAGCGAGGCGACGGCCGAGGCGAGCTGTTGGGTCTCTTCGACTCCGCCGTGCGTGTGGCCGTGTGCATGGGAGTGTCCGTGGCCGCCGTGAGAGTGAGAGTGCAGCGCCTTGGATGCCGTCATGGGGCCGGGTCGACGGGGGCCAGCAGCGCGGTTGTTGAGCCTGCTAGTGAGCGTAGTCCTGCTGCTCGTCACCGAGGTGTACGTGTACAAGGTGGTCGACAAGTGGGAGCGAGACGACGGCGGCGGCGGGGACAGCGTCGGCGAGACGAGTGTGCGCCCGATCCAGCGAGCAGACATGCACTAGCCTGGAGCCCGGAGCCTCTCGCCTCGACACTGCACTTGAGCGACTGGTGCGAGTCGAGTCGAGTTGAGTCGAGTCGAGTCGCGTCGAGAGCGTGAGAGGCGACCTTGTCGAGGTGACCAACCTCTCTCGACGCCGACCTATGGCGAGATGGCGAGTGTAACTGCAGCAGGAGGAGCAGCTGCGTTTGGGCAGCAGCCCACAGCTGCGTCCGCCATCGCAGAGGTTCGTCCCTCGCTCTCCTCCTGAGCAGCAGCCCCACCTCGCTGACCCCCCTCCTGCACCCGCCAGCACCTCTCGACGCCGCCGAGCCTGAACCGGATCCCGCTCCTCCGTCAGCGAGTCCACAAGGAGCGCACCCAGCTGCAGCAGACCCTCTCGAGCCGCGCAAAGGACCAGACCGACCTCGTCAAGCAGGGCCTCGCCGGACTCAAACTCGCCCGCGACTCGACCGAGCAGCTCCGCGACCACCTCGCAGAGATCGAGCACTTGATGCTCGACCCCCGCGCCCAGGTGCAAGGGTTTGGCAAACTCGTCGAGGTCTCGGTCGTCCATCGCAGGTTGACCCAGACCCTCGACATGGTCTCGTCGCTCCGGTCCATGTACTCGAGACTCGCCCACCTCGAGCAGCTCCTCGCCGCAGACAGGGCAGACCCCCTCGGACCGTCGCCCAACTTGCTCACCGTCCACTACCACCTCACCGAACTCGAAACCTTCCGAAACGAAACCCTCGCCCAGGCCAAGAAAGCCGGCGGCGCCGGCGCCACTCTCCCTACCGGAAGTAGCGCAACGACCACGACGACCCGCGAGACGCTCGAACGCTACTTTGAGCGCCTCGGCGAGACGATCGAGGCGTTCGAGGCGCACTACTTCCGCCTCGCGAGCGAGTTGCTCGTCCTCGCCCGCGCCGGCCACGCCGCCGTCGCCGTCAAACTGGCCAAGATTGCCCAACTCGAAACCGCGCGGGACCAGAAAGCCCTCGCGATCCGCCTCGTCAAGAAAGCGGGCAACGTCGACGTCGCGAGTCGGTTCCGCAGCTTGCAGGCCGACGCCCGCACCCTCAAGCACTACCGGCAACGAGTCCTCGACAAGATCCGCGAGTCGTGCCGCCTCCAGGTCGAAAAGAGCTTCCGCAGTGCCGACCAGGACGCCGTCCGCTGGCTCGACCAGCTCGACTGGCTCTACGACGACATCCTCACCGTCCGCGAACTCTTGACCGACAAGTTCCCCGAAGACTGGAATGTGGGTGCTTCATCTGGTCGGGCTCTCGTATGATGGACTCACCCGTGTTTGCGTGTCCGATGCACAGATCGAACAGGTCTAGTGAGTTTGGCCCTCCGGTGGACTTGGCGAATGGTGACCTGACGATCAACAACCCCCAGCGTGAAAGCGTACCACCAGGCGCTGTACGACTTTTTGGCCAACCTGGCCAAGTCGGGGGTCGGCGCCGACACGCTCCTGCGGCTGTCGCAGTTCCCGAAAGAGTACGTCAAGACGATGACCAAGGAGCTCGAAATCGACCCGGACTGGCTGGAGCAACCGCGCCTGCTCGACGGCCGCGAAGCCAGCCTCGTCGACGACTACTTTGCCCTGATCAGCCAGCGTATGGACGAGTGGACCGCCAACCTGATGAAGACCGAAGTCGCCGATTTCTGCACGCGCGACCACCCGCCCGAGATCTCGGACGCCGACGGCTTGTACGGCATGCAAGGCGCCGTCATCCTGTTCCAGATGCTGAACCAGCAAGTCGACCTCGCGCTCGAGTCGAACCAGGCCGCGGTGCTCGCGCGCGTCGTCGACGAGGCGGGCCGCGTCATCCGCGGCGTCCAGCAGCAGTGGCTCAAGATCCTCGACCAAGAGTACCGGAAAAAAGCGACCGCCCCCGATCCCGCGGACTTTGCGCCCGGGTTGGACCTGTACATCACGGCGTTGGCGAACGACCAGATCAAGTCGGCCGATTTCACCGAGGCGCTCAACGCGCGCTTGGAACCGCTCGTCAGCGCCAAGTACAAGTCGGTGATTGCCGACCAGCTCAACGTCGCCATGGACGGGTACCTCGACGTCGCGAAACGCTGCGTCCAGATCCTGATCGACCTCGTGTTTGACGACTTGAGACCGGCGACCAAGGCGTTCATGACGGCCGGGTGGTATTCGCAGCCGGGACAGCAACCGGGCACCGCCGCGATGGAGCAAGTCGTCGAGACCCTCAAGGACTACATGACCGACTTCCAGGAGCAGTTGAACCCGAATCTGTTCGACTTGTTGATCGAAGACATCCTCGACACGTTTGTGCTCGCGTACCTGACCGCGATCCGCCGGTCGTCCAAGCTGAGGATCCCGCAGGCGTGCGACCGCATGCGCAAGGACATCGACCTCGCGTTCGAGTTCTTTCTCCAGTACAAACCGAAGCAGGAACTCGCGTCGTACTTTGACGTGCTCGAGAGCGTCCTGACCCTCATGAGCGCCAGCAAGATGATGGTCTTTCTCGACGTGCGTTTCCTCGTGCGCGTTCTTGTCCTATGTTCTTTTGCTGACCAACAACCCCCCCTCGTGCACGCACCCCCGCGCAGTACTGGCCGTTCCGGAAAAAGTACGGGCCGGCGCTCGCGTTCACGGAAGCGCTCATGAAGGCGCGCGACGATTTGGACCGGTCCGCCGTCAACGAGATCATGGAGTCGGTCCGGCGCAAGGTCGCGAGCGAGAAACTCGACGAGCCCGACCCGCCGAGCATCTTTGATCGCTTGCCGCCCAAGTAGAATTCCGTCCGCTTTAATGTTCCGCCCCCGTTTCCGCCCCCTTTTCCTTGCCCGCAATCATGTCTTTTGCGCGAATGCATATATACGTAGACTATCGTGTTGATACTTGTATGGGAACCCCTCTGTGTGATCGCAGACTTGGTGTCCGGTCGTCAGGAATTTTGCGCGTGAAAAGCAGCGCGCCAGATGAGAACGCGTCCCTTTGCTTCTCGCCGCACATTCACAATGGCTGAACGCCTGGTCGTATTTGCCGATCAGGCTGCTGCTTCGAATGACGCGTCCACGAGCAGCTACCAACTGCTCGCCTTGCCGCCCGCCCTCTTGACCCACCTCGTCGCGTCGACTTCCACTTCGACTGCACCGTTCGAGGTCCGAGGGGACGGAACCGACTCGGCGGTGCTGGTGACGGAATCGCAGACGTACAGCCTGCGGGGTGTGCAGAACTCCAACTCGCTCTGCGTATGTACCGGCTCATCATCGAGGGCGGCAGCCTCTTCGAACGGCAGCAGCAGCAGCAGGAAACGGTGGTTCGGCGCTCGAGATTCGGCGGTATCCGACGGCGAAGGGGATCTTGACGACGATGGATCCGAAGACAAACTCGCCCCTGCGAAGAGGAAACGGGACGAACCCCGGATCGAGATCGAGACGGTCCTGCACGAGACGCTCGAACTCGTCCCGGCCGTCGCACGCCTCGAAAAACTCGAAGGATTGCTCCGCGGGACTGAATATACCGGCGACGAGACTCCCGAGTCGGGCGAGGGCCGGTTGAAGGTGCGCCCACTGTCTTTTCGCACGACAGGGTGTTGATTCTTTCCGCTGACCCTCTGGTTCCGATCCGTTGCCAGCAACCGTTCACGTTCGCAAGTCTCCGCTCACGGTTACCCGCCTCGGATGCCGAGATCCGCCAAGCCCTGTCGCGCCACCGCGTCGTCACCCACCATGGGTTCCTGCGACCCTTGCCGCCCGCGTACCTCTTGCAACTCCTCCCCGCCGTGCTGTCGGCTTTACCACTCCCGGCTCGACTCGCGCACCCGGATCGAGCGGCGGGGAAGAAGTCGCTACAGCAAAAGGGCAAGAGCCACAAAGCCTCCTCCGATGTGGCGGCGGATCCGCTCCGAGTCGACGCGGATGAGCAGGACTTGCTCGGCGCGCTGGATGCGGTCGAGTGCAGCGATGAGGAGATCGCGAGGCAGTTTTTGGAGTTCTTTGGGACCCGGGACGGGTCGGGCAAGAGGTCAAAGTGGGACTTGGATGCGCTGGCGCTGGTCAAGGAACTCGGGATCGTGCTCCTGGCGCAGGGAGGGGTGCGTTTCCCTCTCTCGGACTCCACACTCTTTCTGGTGACTCTGAGCGTGTGCGGTTGACACACTCGGCTTGCGACCCCCCCAGTTTGGCCAGCAACCTGCGGGTCCTTTTCTCGGACAGTGGAAATCGCTCGCGGGAGGGTTCGCCCCCGTGTGCGAGCTGAGCCTCCTGGTCGTGAGTTTGGACACTCTGCGGCGGCTCTTCGTTTCGATTGGAACTGATGAGTGCCCTCGCTGCAAAAAAAACCACGCAGGGCCTGCACCTGTTCCGCCCGGCGCCGATCTCGTCCGTCCAGTACTTGCCGCCCTCGCGCCTCGCGCCCGACCCGGCGACGCGGTTCTCGGAACTGTTTGCGCTCCAACCGCGCTGGCTCGAAGCCGAGATGAGCCTGTTTGTCGACGACTTGACGGGCGGCGACAAGAAGAAGAGGGATGCGCTCGTGTTGAAGTTTGTGCGCAAGGTCAAGGAGAAGGAGGTGACGTACTGGACGGCGAGGAACCTCTGGGGGTAGCGGAAGGCGGGTTGCGTGTGTACAATGTGCCGGCTTTTCGCAATCGACCCAACTTTCGTTCATTTCCGTCGAGTCGACCCCTGAGCTATCAGAACGTGTTTCTCTCTCTCTTACTGGCGGGGCGTGGTCGTCGAAGAGAATTTTGGATCGAGCACGGATGGTATCGGATGCATTGCGTGTTGGCATGCGCGGGCAGGTTCTGGAGAGGCAGCAGTCACAGACAAAAAGGCGAGGCGAGCGGGTGTGGCAAAATGGAGCGGAGTGGTGGCAAATGGAAGCTCGGGGCCTGGTGAAAAAGCGTGAAGAAGGGGTGGCGACTAGAACGGGGTTCCCTCTGCCGGTTGGGGCAGTTTCCGGTTCGTCGGCGAGGCCATATCCCTGCGGGGTTATAGGAGGTCAGAAAATGCGAGTGTTGGGTGCTCGCTCGGAAAGGCCGCGCACCTCCTGAGTTCGACGAGGACGGTCTCGAGGGTGTAGTTGTGTTTCCAGTTTGCGAGTACGCCGAGCTTGTTGGGGTCGACTTTGCCGGTGGTCTGGTTGACGCACGGGAGGTTGATGCGGGTGAGGAAGGTGATTTCGGGGGGCACGTCCGGGTAATCGGGTCCGCAGCGGATCGAGAGCGAGTAGATGCGGTTCTCGTAGACCGAGTGGCCGGGGCCGATGATGGTGCCGTTCCACTTTTCCATCGACATTTCGTCGCCGTCGTGGAGGCCGTACGAGCACGTGCCGTCGCCGATGCCCTTTTCGCCCTTTTCGAGCTCCTCGAGCAGGCGGAACGAGCGAGGGACTGCGCGCGTTCGTATACGGTCGCAGGTGTTTGGGTGTGTGTCGAGTGAGTCGGTGTCGAGGGTCGCGTGCGGGCAGAGGAGGGAGAGAGTCGGTGTCATCAGCGGGTGCGAGGACGTGGACCAGTCTGCTTGTACGAGCATAGCTTACCTTTTGCCATGCTGTACTGTCTGTCTGAACCCGGCGAGTCTCTCGGAGCGGTGTGAGTGGTTCAAAGGGGAAAGATGACCGCATTCTCGCTCTCGCTCACCTCACCCCTTGCCTCCCGCCGAGCTTCCGAGTTTGCTGCTTCCTTGGTGATTTTGCAAGGACAAGTCTGAACCTTACCCCGCTCGCCGCCTCCGCCTCGAATCGGACGCCGCACCTCTCCTCTCCCCACTTGGGCCGCACTCTCGGTCCGCCTCGACGCAGCCACGCCTGCCCTCAGCCGATGGCCGACGCAGCATACCCGCCGGTGAGCGAGTCAGACTGGCTCGCTTCGACTACAAGCTCCGCGCAATCCAAGCCGCCGTCGTCATCGTCGTCGTCCCAGTCCGCACGCGTCCCTCGGTCGCCGTACTCGTCCGCACCGCAGCAGCAGCAGCGCACAGCTTCGACAGACTCGTCCGGTGCTCCATTACAGTCCCCGCCCAACTCGGACTCGAGGCTGTACTACCCCACCGCCGTCCCTTCCCGAACCTCGTCTGCCGCTTCGAATCAGAGCAGTGCCTACTCGTCGGCCGAGTATCCCACTCGAGGGGCCAGTCTCGGAGCGGCGGCGAGGGATCCGAGTCCGTCTTTGCCGCCCCGAGATCACGACCAACTCGTCCATTCGGCCACGACATCTGATTCGAACGAACCCAACGCCATCACCACCTCGCCCCCTCTCTCGATGCCGACTCCGATTCCGATCCCCGTACCGGAGATACCGTCCGAAGCGCCGTACGGAGCCCTCCCACTTTCCAACACCGACTCGAGTGCCTACAGCGTCGATATGACCGGTTCCCCTCCACCTCCTGCCTCTTCCGGAGTCGGACTCGGATTCGACAGTCCGCAACCCTCGCCCGGAGGAGCAGAAGCAACACTGGACTTGAACGCGGTCGGGGGAGGTGGTGCAAATCCCCCTCCTGCACTGCCACCCCGTCACCGCGAAAGTTCGCCCAGAGGAGAACAAGACGGCGCTCCTTCTCCGGCGACGAGTGCGGCTCCGGAACTGCCACCACGCCAACCGAGCTCGCTGTCGATCCAGTCCCGGACCGGCGGAGTTGATACGGTCCCGACCGGGTTTGACGAGGGAGCGTTGAGGGCCCTGTGCGATATGGATGTGCGTTTGCACGCCCTTCTCTCTCTCTCTGTTCCTTTTGCGGTTCAGATTCTGACCACTTCACTCTGGCTTCGGAACATTTGCAGTGCGGAACACCGCTTTTGCTCGACCGAATGAAGCAGAGCATGACCTCGTGTCGGGCAAGTTCCTGGCGGTTGCTTTTCCAGCCAACCGTGACTACTTCTGACACCGTGCTCCTCCCGAATCGCAGGAGGCATCCACCTTTTTCAAGAAGCGGGCTCAGATCGAAGAAGACTATGCGCGATCGCTGGCCAAGCTCGCCAAGTCGAGCGCGGAAAGCTACAGCGCCGGGGATGGCAAGGCCGGGTGCGTGTCTCGCCACGATTTCCAGGTTGTCGAGGGAACTGACCCATGTTGGCACCGCCGCACACGCAGCTCCTACGTCTCGTCGTGGTTGACCTTTCTCCGCACGCACGAACTCGTCGGCGAGCACCGGCTCAAGTTTGCGGCGCAGCTGGGCGAGATGAGCGACGAGTTGAATGCGCTCGGGAAGGAGGTCGACAAGAACCGGAAGGCGGCCAAAGAACTCGCGAGCAAACTCGAGAAGGGGTTGCAGGAGCAGGAGGCGTTGGTCGACCGGGTGCGTTGCCTGAATCGTGTCTCGAACCCCTCCTCGCTTGCTTTGTTGCTGACTTGAAATCACCTTTTATCGCGCCGATTCTTTGCGCACACTCGCCAACAGGCTCGCGTGCGCTTCGACTCGGCCGCCGAAGACCTGGAGCGCCTCCTGGTCCTCAAGCAAGGCGAAATGGTCACGCCCTCGTCGGTCCCCCACGCCGGCTCGTCCCACGCCGCAGGCGCTTCCTCGAAAGGTCGCTCGTTCGGCAAAGCCATGTCGAAACTCAAGGGGCCGAAGAATGCCGCTCAGTACGCCAAGCAGGAGGAGGAGGTGCGGAGTCGGATGGGCCAGACCTCGGATTCGTACCGCGCGCAGGTGTCGGGGGCGCAATCCCTCCGGCAAGAGTACTTTCAGACGCAGCTGCCGCGCCTCCTCAGGGTGAGTCTCGCTGTATTCTCTCCGTGTCCTCTGCTGACGTCGGAGCCTTTTTTTCCCCCTCAGACCCTGAAAGAAAACGTCGACGAACTCGACCTCGGCACGCAGTACCACCTCTCGCGGTATGCGTACTTGCTCGAGAATGTCCTCGTCACCGAGGGCCTCACCATCGCGCCAGTCGCACCTGAGGATGGTGAGTCTCGGGGTTTTTCCGTTTCTAGTTTCGGGTACTCTGCTTAGCTCGGCAGCTCACTCTTTTGATCTCGCCCCCGCGCACAGGTCCGGGCTTGAAGGCCGTGATCGAATCGATAGACTCGAGAGAAGACTTCAAGACGTATATGCAGCAGTACTCGCTCAACTGGCAGATGTCGGGCCATTCACGAGGTCCGAAGCGAGAAGGGTTCAAGGACGAGAATTTCGTGAGTGGGTGGCGGGTCTCCTTGATTCGGCCTCCTCGAGAGGACTGACAACATCGCTCGACAGTCTCCGGTCGGGTTCGCACCGAGTCAGCCGTACGCGAGCAGCAGCCCGTCCCAGCCCAGTGCGGCGCCGACGTTCGGAGTCGACCTCGGCGAGCAGATGCTCCGCGACGGGGTGGAAGTCCCACGCGTGCTCGAAAAATGCGCCGAGGCGATCGAGTTGTACGGGCTCGGGAGTAAAGGGATCTACCGGTTGAGCGGGACGACCAGTCGCGTGCAGAGGCTCAAGGCCGCTCTCGATCACGGTGCGTCTGCTGTACTTCACCGCTCTTTTGTCAAAGGAGTGGGCTGACTCTTGCGGGGGCGCAGACACTGAGGCGGTCGATTTGCTGTCGGAGGAAAACTTGAGCGACATCAACGACATTGCGGCCGTCCTCAAGTTGTGGTTCCGCGAGTTGCCCGAACCGCTCCTCACGTGGGAACTGTACCACGCCTTTATCGATGCTGCCAGTGGGTGCCTTTCGGCTGATTTACCCGGAGATCTTTCTTTTCGCGCTCGAGACTAATCCGTTCTCCCGGCGCAGAGATCGACAACGACCGGTTACGGCACATCCGACTGCACGAGCGGATCAACGAGTTGCCGGATCCGAACTATGCGACGCTCAAGTTCTTGATGGGCCACCTCGACAAGGTCGCGCAGCACGAATCCGTCAACCAGATGAGCCGGTCGAACCTCGCGATCGTTTTCGGCCCCAACTTGCTCGGCGCGCCGCCACCACAACTCGCGCACCTCTATCCCGGTCCGGCGGCAGACGGGACGCCGCAGTCAGCCGGCGGCGGCGGTGGCGGAGGCGGCGGAGGGTTGCAGGACATGCAGTGGCAGTGCAAGTGCATCGAGACGATCTTGCTCCACTTTGTAGAGATTTTTGTAGAGTAGGGCCTCCTTGTTGTGACAATCTTGTTAGAGTTGGTAATTCGCGAACGGTGGATTGCGGTCCGGAATGTGCCGTTCCGAAAGCGCCCCTGTTGGGAGGGTTCCGAAAAAGACGAGATGGTGGTCACGAACACGAATCATATTCTCTTTCTAAAGTCGAATCTACTCGGTTTCTATGTGAATCTACCACGGCACGGTCTTGCCCTCGTAGTCGATGTAGCGTCCGTTCCACTCTGGCGTCGCAGCGAGGAAGACGTTTTTGGTCCTGCAAAGAGTTGTCTTTTGATTCGTCAGCTTTTCCGGCGCCGGTGGCTATGGACGCTGAGAGTAGAGTCACGCACGCAGAACTGACAGCCTCTTCGGTCGTGATGTCTCCGCCTCCGTCAAAGTTGTTCTGCGAGAGGGACCAAGGTCAGCTGCGCTCAGAACAAGCCAGAAAAATAGGTGTCACGCGCGCACCATGTCGGTCTTGACGTAACCCGGGTGGATGAGCAAGACGGTGTAGCCCTTGTCGCCGAGTTCGCGCGCCAGCTTGACGCCGTACATGTTCAAAGCGGCCTGTAACTCGGGGGAAAGGGTCAGTCGAAGGTGCTTCTGCTTGGTTGGGTGTTGGCAATCGAGACTTGTCCTTGAACGAACCTTGGACATGGAGTCTATCGGTAGTAGGAGCGAGTCAGCCTTCCCGCTCAAGAACCATCACGTGAGCGCAAACGAGAACGCACAGGAAACTCCCGCCGACAACTGCGAGTAGAACCCTTGCATCGACCCGACGATTGAGCTGATGAAAAAGATCTGCTTTGCCTGGCCGCGCTCGAGCAAGGGTCGCAGGTACTGGACCGTAAAGATGGCGCCCTCGACGTTGGTGCGGAAGTTGGCGCGCAAGTCGTCCATCGACCTTCGGAGGGTGGCGTTGCGTTGGTCAGCGCTCTGCTCTTGTCACTCCCTCGACCGCTCCGAGCGTACATCTCGGCAGGCGGCTTGTGACCTCCGACAAAGACTCCGGCGTTGACGATAACGGTGTCGATGCCCGATTCCTTGACAAACGCGCTCGCTTCCAACTCGCGCGCCGAGTCCCGGACCTTGTCCTCGTGGTCGACATCCCACGCGATGGTGTGCACGCGACCTTTGTTGGCCGGTTCGGCGGCGAGGGCGTCCAGGAGCTGTGCGTTGGAAGGGTTACGAACTCCGGCGACGACGCGGACGTCTGGGTTCGAGGCGAGCAGTTCGCGGGTGTAGCCCAATCCCAAGCCGCGGGAGGCGCCTGTGGGGTCGGGGGCAGTTTAGTCCAAGTTTGTTGTTGTCTCGATATTCGTTTCCGAGGGCTACACACCCGAGATGAAGTAGGTTTTCGCAGGAGCAGACGACATGGACGGGCCTTTCGGGGTCGGGGTCGGGGTCAAAGTTGCGCAGAGGAGGCAAGAGCTTGAGAAGCAGACGAGTGGACAGCAGAGAGAGAGAGAAGCGTAGTGAAGGCAGACGTCAGCTGCTGACGGAGCGAGAGCAAAACCCGCTGAGTGATCGTCGTCGCAAAGTGGAGGCAGCCTCTCCCCATGGCTCTCGCTGGATCCGCAGTCGGGCAGCGCGGAAGTAGGCTCGGTTGTTGCGTGACTGCATGACTGTATTTGTCGGACCCTCAGACTGCCCTCCCGGGCGAGTTGGTGAGGTGGTGGAGAATTTTCAGCCGGCCAGGCGGGCTCGCGTGGTCCACAGCCGCGTCTCTCGCCCACGCACACACGCGACTCTGAAGCACTGGAACGAGGATGAGCACCGCCGGCAGCGTCACGATCAGCTACACCACGCTCGCAGAAGTCGCCCTCGTCGCGGCCCTCGTCGGCGGCATCGCCTACATCGGCAGCTCCAAGTCGGCCAACCAACCTCATCCCACCTCGTCCTCGCTCGCACCGCAGCCACCGAGTGCTGGTGCCGCCAAGAAATCCAACAAGAAGAAAAAGGGTACTGCCAAGGTCGCGCCTGCCGTCGAACCCGTTGTCGAGGCTGCGACCGCCGTCAAGGACCACGTCGTCGCCGGCGCGTCCGCCGCCGTCCAGCGAGCCCAGCCCGCCGTGCAAGAGGCAGTCGCCCACGTCAAGCAGGCGTCCGCTCAGGTTGCGACTCAGGTCCAGGAGGTCGCTTCCACGGCGACGGCGAAAAAGTCGGGCGGCGGCAAAAAGGCCAACAAGAAGGCAGCTCCTCCCAAGCCGGACGCGACCAAGCATGCCGAACAAAAAGTCGTCCACGAGCAGTCGGACCGAGCCGACATGGTCGACCCCAAGGACCACCCGCAGGTCGCGCGCGTCATGAAGGTCGTCGGCGGCAAGGTTGGCGCGGCGCCGCCTCCTGCTCCTTCGGTGGCACAGGATGGCGAGTGGGAGTCGCTCGAGGATGACGAGGGTGGTTGGGAGTCGGTCGTCTCCAAGAGTGGGTGGCGATCTCTGCGTTTCAGACTTTGATCATCGGCTGACCTGCTTTCCCCCCTCCAGAACCCTCGCGGCCGTCCACGCCGTCCCTGAACGCGAACGGCTCTTCCGCCGCCGCGTCGCGAGTCGTCCCGGGCTTGCCCACTGCCCAGATGACCAAGAAGCAGCGCGAGAACGCTGCGAAAAAGGCCAAGGAGCAGTCGGCCAAGGACGCCGCGAACCACGAGCAGGAGGAGCGACTGAGGTTGTACCGTCGCGAGCAGGAGAGGGCGCAGTGGGTTCTCATTCGGGTTCCGAGTTTTTATTTCGTGTTTGTGGCTGACCAGCCTCGCCGCACAGGCTCGCCGCCGAGAACGCCGCGCGCGCGCGCGCCCGACCCAAGTCGCAAAACTTTTTCGGGTCCGAACCGACCGCGCCTGCCGCCAAGGTCCTCAGCGGAGGCATGTCAGCCAGTCTCGACCCGACCACCGGTTCGCTCGTGTGGGAGTAGGGGCTATCTTTGAGTGGGAATGACGAGTCTCGATTTTGCACCGCGGGGTGGGTGTGCCTTTCTTACCACGCCTCGCCTCTTGCTTTGCCCGCGCAGCGGGCTGGGTGCTGTGGCGGGGGGCACCGGGCAAGCTTGCCGCGGAGCGGCTGTCTGGGCACTGTGGGTGCTCTCCTTCCCTTTCGCAACAGCTTTCACTCCGTTGCAATCGCTTTTCTCACAAACTCGGCTGCTCTATCCGACGAGCCCTTTTCTTTCGCTCTGTCCCGCCGGGCTTGAATGTCGAACATCTTCTCAGCCCACCCTCGTATCGACTCGGATCACGCCTGGCTTCGAGAATCTGCTCCGGACCGCTGCATGGTGTTTGTGCGTTAGGGTTAGGTTAGGGTCAGGTTAGGTTAGGTTAAGGCCAGGGCTAGGGCTAGGGTTAGGGTTAGAGTCAGGGTTAGAGTCTTAGGGTTAGGGTCAGGTTAGGGTTAGGGTTAGGGTTAGGGTTAGGTTAGGGTTAGGTTAGGGTTAGGGTTAGGGTTAGGGTTAGGGTTAGGGTTAGGGTTAGGGTTAGGGTTAGGGTTAGGGTTAGGG
>KQ954564.1:0-23544 GCA_001541205.1 Rhodotorula sp. JG-1b | reverse complement strand
TTCACTGCGGGTCCTCGGGACCGTCTAATCATTTGGTGTTCTGTCGTGTGACTGTACTTCCCAGGCGGAGTGCTTATTGCGTTTGCTAAGAATCTCATCGTATGACAAAATACTAGCACTCATAGTTTACAGCGTAGACTACCAGAGTATCTAATTCTGTTTGCTCCCTACGCTTTCGTACCTCAGTGTCAATCTCTAACTAGTTACCTGCTTTCGCCATTGGTAGTCCTTCAAGTATCAAAGCATATCAGCGCTACTCTCGAAATTCTGGTAACTCCTATTGGATTCAAGTTCTCTACTGACTAATGTAGCAAAGAACACCCCCCGGGCAGGCCAGGACCAGATGTAGTACAAGCTTTTCTTCATACCCAGCTAATAGTAAGAATCGAACTTACATTGTATCCATATGAGGGATATGTTCTAACCGTTGAACTATATTAGCGTTGTCAACACTCGCGCACTGTGCACCTGAGCATACTTGATTATAAAGCAACTTTCGACTCGGCAGAACGGACTTTCTCCGGCGACTGTTCTGACGGCTGGCGACCTTCTAAGAGTGGCTTTCTACCGAGAGCGAGACTGCTGGACTCGAAGCGAGTCGCAAGAGAGATCAGGGAATGCGCGTTGGGACATTCGCCAGGTCCATTCGAGAACTGGTGAATCGTCCATTTTTGTACTGCAGCAAAGATGGGGCCGGACTGAGGGAACTGCTCATTGAGAATCGAACAAAGGGGTCTGCGCTGGAGGCAAGGGGGAAGGAAGGAAAGAAAGAGGTCGAGAAACGCAAGGACTCTCAATCACATCTTGGCCGCGGGCTTCTTCTGCTCCCGCGGGTTGGGGGCGTTGCCAGCAGCAGGGAGTCAAAGCTTGGGCTGCTGGATGAACTGGACACCCTTGGTGATCGATCCGGGCAGCTCGGCGAGGCAGGCCGAGAGGAGCTCCTTCTCGTACGCCGAGAGGTTGCCGAGCGGGTGGAGCTTCTCGACGCCGTTGGGCTGTGGCGCGTGCAGCGAGCGAGTCAGTTCACGGGTTCGAGGACTGGCAGAAAGAAAGAAAAGAGACAAGAGGAGGGAGGAGACGCACTCCGAGTTCGACGGGGACCGAGAAGAAGGCGAGGTCCTT
The DNA here is from genome assembly GCA_001541205.1 of Rhodotorula sp. JG-1b. Classification (NCBI taxonomy): domain Eukaryota; kingdom Fungi; phylum Basidiomycota; class Microbotryomycetes; order Sporidiobolales; family Sporidiobolaceae; genus Rhodotorula; species Rhodotorula sp. JG-1b. Next base: position 22,422 of record KQ954564.1, on the reverse strand, counting down.
TCCGATCGAGGCGAGAATGTCCTTGCTCTCCTCAACGTAGACATAACTCGGAGCGACGACGCCCTTCTTGCCCTCGAACGCGGCGGCAATGACCTGCTGCGCAAACTTGTACCCGGCGTACGCCATCGAAAGGGTGGCGGACCCGCCTCCGGCCTTGGCCTCGACGACCTCGTCACCGCCAAACTGGATCCGCTTGACGAGCGCTTCGAGCTTGGCCTTGTCTTCGAAGAGGGAAGCGGGCAAGGCCGGCTCGGACTGCGACAGGAGCGGGATGATGGTGTGGCCCGAGTGGCCGCCGATGACGGGGATGGTGTACTCGGCGGCCGAGTTGGGCGAGCCGATCGCCTGCGCCGACATGGTCGACGAACGGACGACGTCCAGCGTCGTGACGCCAAAGAGACTGTTTTCCAAAGGGCGTCCGTTTCCCAAAAGTCAGTCGCTTAGTTTGGGGGTGAAAGAAGGCGCTCTGGAAACTAACCGCTTCGGGTCAAAGGTGCCGGCCGCCTTGAAGACCTGCGTGCGAGGGCACCGAGGTGTGAAGGGCGTCAGTAAGAGGGAGGAGTCGGAGGCGATGCGCCAAGACGGACCTCTGCGGCGATGGGGACGGTCGAGTTGACAGGGTTGGAGATGATGAGGACAAAGGCCTTGGGGCAGTGCTGGGCGATGGCCTGGGCGAGGTCGCGCACGATTCCGGCGTTGATGTTGAAGAGGTCGTCGCGGGTCATTCCCGGCTTGCGGGGGACGCCGGCGGGGATGACGACGAGGTCGCAGCCGACGAGGGCGGCCTTGAGGCCTTCGCCGTCGTCCGACTTGACGTGGCCGGTGGTGATGGCGGGGGTGTCGACGTGCGAGATGCTGTTGCGCGTACGCGTGGTGCGCGGTGTCAGTGCCTCTGAAACCTGCGTGCGGTCGAGGAGAGGAGAGGAGACGGACTCTTGAGCGACGCCCTTGACGACGGGGACGACATCAAAGAGGCGGAGTTCCTTGATGGCGGGGTGAGTCTTGAGGAGGAGTGCGAGCGGCTGACCGATTCCGCCGGCAGCCTATACGTACGTACGCACACGGTGGGTGGTCAGCGTGTCGTGGTTGGGGGTCGATGCGGGGTGGGGGTTGAGGTTGGGGTGAGAGAGAGGGCAGTACGCACACCGAGAACAGCAGCCTTGACCATGATATCCGAGTGTGTGTGTGTGAGAGTGTGTGTGAGAGACTGACGGATGAAATAGGCCGAGGGGGTCGAGCCGGTCAAGAGTCGCGAAACGAGAGAGTGGGGAGCGAGTCAGCATGCCACGTCGGTCCAGTCTTTTCGGCGGCGAATCCCTGCCACGGGTAGATTCCTTACGAAGTGTTCGCACGGTGGAGCAGAAGAAAGTGCAGGAAAAGAGGCGAACGGAGCAAAACGTCGCGGTTCCGGTTCGAGCCGGATCTGACACATTCACGCGGAAATCCAAGCCGCGGCCAGTCTTTAGACTGGAAACTGTCCGATCGGACTCGACTGGATCAACTAGACTGTGTACTCCAAGCGAATAAAGACTAGAGTTGTGCAAGAGGGAAACCATTCCGGTGGACAATGAAAGGTTGACCCTCGTCGACGACATACCGGCTAGCGCTGGGACTGGAAAAGAAAGGACGCAGTTTCATCCGCAGAGAGTCGCGCAGCTGGTCTTGAAAGCCTTAGTGGTCGCATAGAGGTGCGAATTCTGTGTAGCCGTCCTGCTGTAGGCGCGGGAGGAGGAAAGGCTGACGAGAGCTTTGCTTTCGGTGGCTGCGAGGAACAAGTGAGGGCCCCGTTTGCTCTGACAACGTCTCCGGACGACGACGCTCCTTGTCTCCTGCGAAAGCGCATACAACGCGCTTGCTCTGGATGCAGGAAGGAGGGCGTTCCGCCTGCGATTTGAGGGAGAAAGGCCGAGCCCGAGCCCGCAGACGCCACTGGAAGGGGAGAACGAGGCGCGCAGTCGTCTCGCGATCGAACCGATTGGACTGGGATCTCTTGCGGTGGAGTTCTATGGCGAGTCAGAGGGCGGGACGAAGACTCCGGCGCCGGCGGAACGGGTCCGGGCGGCCGACATCTCTCGTCGAGAGGAACTCTTTCGACGGGAAGGAAGCTGAGAGGGCGTGCGTGTGGCCCACAGCGTTGCCTGAGCCACATCCGCCGAGAGTGGTCTCAGTAGTGGAGCAAAGGATGGTGTGCGAGACTTCCCGATCGGGAGCGCTATGAGAGGATGTGCCGTGGCGCGAGGAAGAAGGCGACCTCGGAGGGCTTCCCTCCCAGGAGACCCGCCACCGAAGGAAAGTCAAAGAGATGCGCGCTGCCTTTGTTGATTGTAGCCCAAGGTTCGAGTCGAAGGAGTCGCCGAAATGTCTTAGGCTATGAAGGGTGAACTTGCGTCGGTGAGGAAAGGGTCGAATGACCACCTGAGGGGCGGTGCGAGAGGCGGACGAGGTCTCGGCTCGTGCACGCGACTTAGCCGGTCATGACCACAGCGAGCAGCGACAGGTCACAGGGTGGAGTAGCTACACTCGCTATATCAGAGCACGCTCCTACACGCACATCAAAGACTACCTACGGATCAGTCTCCCTCGACTGCCCAAGTTTGACGACCACCTCGCCTCGCCTCGGGCCCCACTCGATTCGAGACCGGGATCATGGCGACGACTGCGGTGCCGACGACGGACGTGCCCTTGCTCGCCCTCGCGCACGATATAGTCCTCTTCCCCGCCTTGGTCGTCTCGATCCACCTCGCCTCGCCGCACGCCCGCGCCTTGATCGCTCACCTCGAACTCCAAGCGACGACGACCCGGCCGGCTTCTCCGCACGCAGCCCCTGCCGTCATCGCGTGCGTGCCGCGCAAGGCGAGACCGACTCTGCAGAACAGGCTCGCAGATGCTGCCAATCGGATCCTCGCGGGCGAGCAGCAGCAGCAACAGCTCGCGAGCGTGATCCAGCCTGGCGATGATGACAGAGGCGACGACTCGGCCGACGTCGAGATCGACCCGCGCGACCTCTTCAAGTGTAAGCACTCCGAGCTATTATCTCCGGATGGCGCACTGACCGACGACCTTCTTGCACCAGACGGAACCGCTTGCCGCATCGTTCGCTTCGAGCGCACTTCCTCCCGGCATGGCGATGGCGGCTACCTCGTCGTCCTCGAAGGACTCGCTCGCATCTCGTTTGATCCGGCGACCGCCTTTACAGCCATCCCGCACAAGGAGGTCGACGACGCCAAGAGCGCAGCACCCGTCTACAGCCTCCGGACAGTGACGGTCCACCCCGCAGCGGCGGCGACCCTGTCCCCGCAAGACGCGAAACTGCTCGCTCCCCTCCGAGACGCCGCTACCGCCGTCCTCGACGCCCTCACCGCCACCGTACCGGCACCGCTCCCGGCCGTGTTTGAACGGCGCCTCCGGACTCTGATCGGACGCCTCTCGCTCGCGAGCGCACCGGCTCTGATCGACGCCCTGTTTGGTACCCTGCCCCTCTCGACTCCTCCCAATTCGACGAGCGAAAGCACCACCGCGAACAACGCGACGACCGCCGCGATCGGCCTCACCCACGCCGACAAACTCTTGATCCTCTCGCTCGTGTCGCCTTCCCTCCGCCTCGAGAAGGCCATCTCGATCCTGTCCCGCGCGAGGGAAGGGCTGTCGACCCGGGACCGGATCGACCAGACGGTCGCGCGGCGACAGCGAGAGTTTGCCTTGCTCCAGCAGTTGCTCGCGATCCGGACCGAGTTGGACCAACTCGCGAAAGAATCGGGACGGGGTGGTGGCGGCAACGCTCAAAGCAAGGGATCGTCGTCGTCGTTACCCGGAACTGGTAGCAAGGCTATCACGAGTCGTAAAAAGGGGGCGGTCCCGTCACGCAAGGGTCGAGCGGGTGGCGGCGGCGGCGGTTTCGCGGCGGACGATGGCGCCGCCGACGATGACGACGAGGAAGAGGACGAGATGGCCGAGTTGGAACGCAAAGTCGAGGCGAAACAATTCTCGGACGAGGCGCGCAAGGTCGCCCATCGCGAGATGAAGCGGTTGAAAAAGACGCCACCGCAAGGGGCTGAGCACGGAGTCATTCGTGCGTTTTCCGTTTCTCTCTCTTTGCGACTTTTGAGTGTGTCCCTCGAGGTTGCTCACGAGTTTCGCGAACATGCACAGGCACATACATTGAGACGCTGCTGGCGATTCCGTGGACCGAAGCCGACTCGACTCCGCTGCCGTTGTCTCGCGATTTTGTCGCGCAGGCGAGGAAGAAACTCGACCAGGACCACTATGGACTAGGTGCGCGAGCAGACCTTTCCCTCTCTTAAGCGCTCCCAGTCTCTGATGCGGAGAGCTGGGACTGATGACCCATCTGGCGAAACCGCGCACAGACAAGATCAAGAAGCGCTTGCTTGAATGGCTCGCGGTTCTGCGATTGCAGCAGCAGCAGTGGCAAGTCGATCTCGCACTGGCTTCGAACAAACCCGCTCTCGAGCCACCGACGGTGGCGACGACTGCTCCAGTCTCGGCCTCGACTGAAGCCGCGACCGAAACTGCGCTCGTTCTCCGCGATCCGTCGGTGGCACCTCCTCCCGTTCCGGCTGCGACTCCGGAGAAGCCCGCTTGGCCACCCTACAAGGCTCCGATTTTGCTCTTGCATGGTCCCCCCGGAGTTGGAAAGACTTCGATCGCGAGGTCCCTAGCCGAAGCAATGGGTCGCAAGTTTATCCGGTACGTCGTGCGCACGCGCGCTTCGCTCCCGGCGGGGGGCATCGCCTCTGACTTCTTACCTCTACCGCGTGCAATGCAGCATCTCACTCGGCGGTGTTCGCGACGAAGCCGAGATTCGAGGCCACCGCCGAACCTACGTCGGCGCGATGCCCGGCAAAGTCGTCGCAGCTTTGCGCAAGTGCGGAGTCAAGAACCCGGTCGTCTTGCTCGACGAGGTCGACAAGATGGGACACCAGAGCATGCACGGGGATCCTTCGGCGGCGATGCTCGAGGTGCTTGATCCGGTACGTTTGCGAGCAGAGTCTCATCCGAACGTGCTCTCGAGCTGAACCCCTACACACTTTGCCACAGGAGCAAAACCACGCGTTCGAGGATCACTACCTCGGCGTTCCGGTCGACCTCTCGCAGGTCCTTTTCATCGCGACGGCCAACTCGCTGGAGACGATTCCAGAGCCGCTCTACGACCGGATGGAGGCGATCGAGTTGAGCGGATACGTAGTAAGTACTTTCTGGACAAGTCTGACCGTTTGCGGAGCGATCCGCTTACGCTGGAAACGTGTCGTCAGCACGACGAAAAGCTGCACATTGCGCGTCAATCTCTGCTGCCGAAGCAGCTTCGAGCGAACGCTCTCTCGCCCGAGCTCGTCTCGATTGCCGACGAGGTCTTGCTGTTCCTCATCACGGCTTACACGCGCGAAGCGGGTGTCCGGTCGCTGGAGCGTCACATCGGTTCCGTCTGCCGCGCCAAGGCGGTCGAGTACTCGGAAGCGAAGGATCAACAATCGGCAGAGACGGACGCGACTGCCGGTTTGGAGAAGGCCCGTCGTCCGGCGGGATACCGCGTGGAGGTCACGCGCGAGGATGTCGAGCGTATCCTCGGACCGTCGCGCTTTGACGAAGATGAGGGAGATCGAGACGGTCGCGTCGGCGTCGTCAACGGACTTGCCTACCAAGGCAGCGGCAACGGTGGCATTCTCAGTGAGTCAGGCTTTCCTCTCCGCGGGGCGGTGCATCGAGCACTGTAGCTGACTCGCGCTCGGCCAGGCATCGAGACGACTGCGATCCCAGGCTCGGGCAAATTCACCCTGACGGGCTCGCTCGGCGACGTCATCTCGGAATCTGCGCACGTCGCGTTCGCCTGGGTCCGCGCGCACGCGTTCGACTTGGGGATCGCCGCGGCCGAGCGCGAGAACGCGTTCAAGGCGATCGATGTGCACTTGCACATGCCGGCGGGGGCGGTCAAGAAGGATGGACCGAGTGCGGGCGTCGCCATGACGGTTGCGATCGTCTCGCTCAGTGAGTCGGCCCGGGAGCTCGGCGTTTGCTTGGGTTGGAATCAACACGCTGATCTTCGGACTGACTTTGACAGTGCGAGGAGTTGCACCGCGAAAGCGAGTCGCCATGACGGGCGAAGTCACGCTGCGGGGAGCCGTCACTCCAGTCGGCGGAATTCGCGAAAAGGTACGGCGCGCTGTTGCCTGTCTTGACGAGCGTCTTTTGCTGCCTTCAAAGACCTGATCGCTTCACCTTCCCTTTCCTCTCTCGTCGCAGGTCCTTGCGGCTCATCGAGCGGGTTTGCAGCGCGTGATCCTCCCGTCCAAGAACCGGCGCGACATTGACACGGCCGGCGAGCTGCCGGATCAAGTCAAAGCCGAAGTCGAGTTTGTCTATGTCGACGCCGTCGAGGACGCGATCGCGGCGGCGTTCGAAGGCGGGTGGCAAGGCGTGACAGGCAAGCCGCGCACGTCTGGGATTGGCGCGCACGGGCAGACGTGGCTCGAAAGTCACCTTTGAACTCGGTGCCAACAGATCCTCTGTACACAAATATACAGTTCTCGTGTCCTTGTCGTCGTAGCAATCTCTGGAAATAGTACTGCTGTTGAAGAAAAAAACAAATGCCTGGACTTGACTTGCACACAAGAAACGAGGGAGGAGATGGTGGAACAACACGAGGGATAAACTTGCAGAGAGAGACAGGAGAAAAACGACGGCATACTACGAGCCTTTGCTGTGATACCCGTATCAATCACGCACGCCCGTCCCCGCTCCGAGGGGATGCGTGCGCGTAGGAGAAAGGGGGTCATGCCGCGGCCTGGTACGGGTTGAAGGGAGGAGGAGGCGCGGCGGCGGCCGGTGCTCCGGCCATTGCTTCGGATCCGATGGCACCCGTCGTCGCAGAAGACATGGTCGGGACGGCCGAGACGGCCGGGGTGTCCCTGCATTTCAGAAACGCCCGAGTCAGCGCCTGGAATTTCCTGGAGCTCAAACCGGGAGAGAGAGGGAGAGAGAGAGAGGCGCACCACTGGATGTTGAATTTGGTGACGCGGGGTTTGTCGGCGAGGACGTTGCGGACGAGCTTGTCGATGTGTTGAGTCGGGTCGGGGGCCTTGATGCCCTTTTCGTCGGCGTCCTCGGCGAGGCTCGCCTCGTGTTGCAGTTTGAGATCGGGATCGCCGTACTCGGTGTTGACGTAGTAGCCTATCCGGACAAACTCTTGGTCGTTGTAGGAGCACGTGAGGAGGATGACGGTCACGCCGATCAGGTCGCTCGAGGGGATCCGGTGCGGTAATGGCGCGGCGGCCTGCGCGCGCACACACACACAGTCGAGTCGTGATTTGGCGATCGCAAGTCGGTCAGCGCGCGAGTTGTCGACCCAAGAGTGGGAGAGTAAAAGACGGGAGACTCGCCTCGAATTCGAACGTGTTGACGCCGACGGGGATGGGACCGACCATGCAGGTATCGAGTTCCTGGTCGTACGACTCGCTCTCGGCGCTCCCGACATAGGTCAATTTCCACTCGAGGTCTGGGGAGAGCAAAGATTAGATCCATCGCGACGAGACGCGTCAAAAGAGAGAGAGAGCGCGAGTCAGCGTTTCCCGGCCACGAGGGTAGGCGGGGAGGAGAGACGGACCGTCTTGGAGTGGAGCCATGCATTCAAAGGTGATCTTGAAGCGGTACGGCTCGGTGAAGCTGGTGCTGTTGTTCAGGACCGTGACATCGCTGCGAGAGATGGGGAGTCAGCTCTCGGTTCGAGGAGGATGAGGAGTGGCGGCTTACGAGATGTTGACGATGCTCATCCTTGCCTCTCTCTCTGTCGGGGTAAGAGCTATCGTCTGTTGGGAATGCGAGAAAGTTGAACTCACGCGTCGGGTCGCGGTCGCTCAAGGAATACAAAGCATTTGTAATAATCAATACAATCTGATTACAAGCTGGAATCAATTCCATCTAGACTCGCGACTCGCCTAACTTACACTCACTCACTCCTTGGCTAGACTAGACTCGGGAGCGAACATGGCAACGTTCGCAGCAAAGGCAAGTAGCGCTGTACCGAATCTTGACTCCTCCCGGCTGACTGGAGTCTCGTCTGCGTGTTCGCCGCCCGTCATCGCCCATCCTGCGACTCGACCGAATCGTGCAGATCGCAGCAGGCGCATTCGCAACCGCATCAGCAGGCATCGCATTCGCTCCCGCCCTCCGCGCCGACTCGCCCGCGCCCGCTCCCATCCTCGCTCGCCCCGCCGACCCCGAAGTGCTCCGGTCAAAAGTACGTCAATCCCGCCATGTTGACCACCGCAAAGTGACACACAAGTTGACGCCCAACATGCGCACAGCTGTCGATCTACGACTCGCCCACCGAACCCGCAATCCTCGTCCCCGTAAAGTCACCCTTGCAGGACGAAGTCGCAGCCGCCCGCGTCGCAGCGACAGAGGCCTACTCGTCCATCAAGGAGCACACCGCCGACGTGCGGCAAACATGGCTCGGCTGGGAGAAGCAGGGAGAGAGTGCGTCCCCCTCTCTCTCTCTCTCTCGAGAGATGCTCGACTTCCAACCTTCTTGCCCCCACTCCCCGTTTCGTCAAAGGCACCCGGCCAACTGACCATCTCTCCTGGATCTAGGCGCCCTCAAGTCGGTCATCTCGGAACGGGACCAGCTCAACCCGAACGCTCTCTAGTAAGCTTTCCGGCTCGTCTCTCCCCCTCTTCGCGCGTCGGCATGCTCGAGCTGCTTTTGCGGGACAGCTACTGACCCTTTCGCTGCACTCTTTAGCGTCGGTATCGCGACTCTGGCTGGCTCCATCGTCGGCCGCAACCGTAAGTGTCATATAAAAACACATTCTCGCAGTCCGGGAGCAGGCGGGTAAACTACGCACGACGGATGCTCGAACGACAGCATGCTCCGGCTCCGGAACCCACAGGTGTTTCAAGCCCATGTTCGGTCACGGAAACTGATCAACAATAACGTCCCTTCCTTCTTTCGTCCACTTCCCGCTCGTGACACGACCGAATCCTCTCACCGACCCCTTACACAGGTTTCTTCCTCGTCCGCCTCGCCCTCCCGCCCCTCTTCTTCATCGGTTCCGCCGCCTACTTCCTCCCGCACTCGTACGCCAAGGCGGCAGAAAAGGCGGGCGTCCCGCAGCAGTGGCGCGACCTGCGCGGCCGCGTCGATCACGCCGCCAACGAGGTCAAGAAGGTTTCGCAGGAGCAGTCTGGAAGCAAGCCGTAGGAATCTTTTTAAACCCCCCCCCCCCGCCCCTCCCCCTTGAGTTCTCGCAATAGTACTCGCGCTTGCTGCTGTGACTATCCGGCGTCTTGTGTCCGTTCTCTGAACAGTGGTCCTTCGCAGCTTCGGAACAAGAGTCGAAGTTGTGTGTCACCCAGCTTGGCTTTGCTGTGATGAAAACCGCGCGCGCGCGCGCGCGTGCGAAGCGCTCACCGGTATCTTGCTTATGCTCCGCCGCTCGGACTCTTCCATCGCACCGCTGCGGGCACGACGAGCGATCGGTGCGCTCGCAAAGTTCGGTCCTTCTGTGACTGGGTATGAATAGTCCTTTGCCTGGACCGTAGACACTTTGCTCTCGTACTTCTATGCGTCGCGCATTTAATGTAGCAGCTTGATGCTGGGAATCTGGTCGAAAGTACCGCGCATTCAGGGAATGAAGGGGCGGGGTTCGGACGCCAACGACGAGACAGATGAATCCGGGCGCGGTTCGAGAAGTGCTCCGTGGCGGGCAGCGATCTGTCGCTATCGAACGAGCCGTCAAAGCGCCGTGTAGCTCGAGGAGTGTGCCGCTCGTACGGGAGGCAATATTGCTCGATGGAAAGCTCATGAGAACTTTGGTCGAGCTCGCTCGGTGACGGTTCGACACAGCAGGCACGCTCTCTTTCGACAGTCTATGCTGACGCTCAGTAGGTCGTTGAAACAACCTGTGGATTGATCAAGAATAGGCCATCCTGTCGCGACTACGACTGTGATCCCGCCGCTTCGAAGTTGGCGTCGTGGAGCGATTTGGACCGGGGGGAGACAGGTGTCGAGCCGCAACGCGCGGACGTCCTCACTGCTGCGGATGAGCGAGCGCCAGTACAAACTCACAAGAAAACAAGAAAAGAGCGTGAACCGAAGAAGAAAGAGAACATACCCCGCCGTTTAGGCGATGATGCAAGCAAGGTAGTTGCCGACCTGGGGGTGCGCTCCTCGTCAACGAGCTCGGCGGCGGTCTCCTTGCGCGAGATGGTGCACGCGAGGTAGTTGCCGACCTGCGAGTTGCGCTCCTCGTTGACGAAAGCGGTCTACTCGGCTGTGGCGTCCTAGGGAGCGGCGGCGAAAGCGATGGGGCGCCGTTGCGAACAGTTTGGAAGAGTAACGAGTGTGGATGTGCGTGCGAGAGAGGCGCGGAGTGATGAAGAAAGAAGACGGAGAGCAGAAGAGGAGCCTTTTAGTCGTCCCGAGGTCGAGGAGGGACAATCGGTCGTCGCTTTGTTGCGCCCCGTGGCAAGTGGTGGGCGTCAACAGAGAGCCTGAAATTACACCGTGCCAAGCAACCGATCGCCGTTTTTGTAGATGTAGCCCGAGACCTCACAAGAGTGTCTGGGGCAAACTCTTTGATCCGGCCATGGGGAGAACAAGAATGTCCATCCTCAGCTGACGACGGGGCCGGGGGCCGCTTGTCCAGGAACCGCGTAGCGAAAGAGAGCACACTGTCTCCGTCGGCACAAGGCGAGAGCGACGGGCGAAAACTTGGATGCGAGCGTTGACCGACGGAGAGGCAAGCTTGCAGGCCGTATCGGACGTCGATTTGCGGGGGAAGACAGTTCGCGCCGCACGACACGACAGGACAGCCAAGCGACAACACCATCGTTCGCGCAACACGATCTGTACACTGCGATCCCTTCGGCCTTTCAAGACGAGACTCGAGCGATCTTCGGCCGACGGGGGGACTTGCCCAGGGTAGAGAGATCAATCCTGCAACAACTTGACATTTCCAAAGCATATCAAAATGCTTCTCGCGGAACTGCCTAGTAGAAGGTGGAGGGGCGGTGGGCGAGGAAGAGGCTGCGGCTCTTGACGACACGGTGCGGGAGGGGGAAGCGCAGGTTCGGGGTCAGGAGCTGCTTGATGTTGGGGCGGCGGACGTCAGAGGCCTTCTCGATCTCGGCGACGCGGAGGATCTGTTGGCCAGTGGGTGTGCAGGGGTATAATTGAATCAGTTTGAGCGTTCCTCGCGTGGTCAGAGGCGAAGGAGCAAAGCCTGACCTGAACCGAGCGGAAACGGGCACGGTGACGGGCGGCCATGTCCTGGTAGCAGGCGTGGACGGCGTCGGCGCGCGAGAGCTCACGGTACTCCTTGTACATGTTGTGAGTTCCCGAGCGCGAGTCGTAGCGGAGCCAGATGCCAAAGTTCTTGACCTTGAGCGGCTTCTTCTCGCTGATCTGCAAGCGGGTGTTTAGTCAACACTCGGTCCGAACCACGGGTATCCTGTTTTGCACGTCGTTCCGGTCCACTTCCATGCAAAGTGCTCGCTGTGGGCGCATTTGCCGGCGGGGCTTTCCCGCTCCTCCTGCCCTGCTCGTCTTGCCCGCACGTGCACGCACGGCACTGCGACCGAATCTTTTTGTGGTCCCCCTGCGATACCCTCGCTTACGACCTCGGCGAGGCAGAGACGAGACTTACGACGTTGACGGCGACGACCTCACCGGTCGCCTTCTTGACCTTGCGGAGCTTGCGGAGGAAGTACCAGAAGCGGGACTTGGCGACGACCTCGTTCGGGGCAAAGATGCGCATCCGGTAGAGCTTGGGCTGGGGCTCCTTCTCCGACGGCAGCTTGCGGCCGATGACCTGGTACTCTTGGAAGCGACCCATGCTGTTGTTGTTGGTGGAGCGAGCGAGTTATGCGGTACCGGGTCACACGAGGAGAAGGGGGGCGATCGAAAGGCGAGCCGCGGGTCGTTGTTCGACCGATCGATCGATCGAGATGTGTATGGTGAGCGCGTCGGGTGCAAGTCGCGCGCGAAGGGAGAGCAGGCGTCGGACGAGCGAGCCGAAGGGGATGGCGGTCGCGGGTTCCGAGTCGGCGTCAGGTCGCACGGGGCGCGGGCAGAGGTCGAGTACCGGATCAAGAGGTCGATATAGTGTTCACCGAGTCGATTTGTGCGGGTCCAGAGGGTCCAGGGGGAGTGGGCGAGTGGACAGCAAAGTCAGCTCTGGCTTGGAGGAGGGCGCGCGACGAGCTCGACGGCTCTCGGCCTAGGCAGCGGGGCTCGGGGGGCAGGGCGGCCGGGAAGGGGGGCGGCGAGGGAGTGAGTGAGTGCTTACGTTGGCGGTCTTTGATGCTTTCGCAGGGTGGCCAAAGACGACGGAAAGACGGGAGACGCGGTCGGCTGCGTGCGTTCCCAGCTCGGCGCTCAGTTCTCGCTCCGCTTCTCTTCCGCGTCAAGCTCCAGTCCCGACACGTCATCACTCCGCTCACCTCTCTCGTACAGACTCAGCTCCTCTCCAGCTGCTCGCTCGACGTCGGGTAGAGTCGCAGCGCGAGCATGAAGATCTCATTCGACCAGCACGCCACAAAAGACTGGCTCGTCAGGGCACTCGACCCTATGTGAGCACACCCCGGCTCTTTGACCTCTTCTTAACATCGAGGATGCCGTACGGACCGCTCACGCTCACGTCTACGGGGCTTGTTCAGCTCGGATGCAGAGCCTGCGCTCCTCGCCGACTTTATCATCGCCCTCCTCGCCAACGATGTCCCCGGTCGCCGAGAGCTCCGCGCAAACTGCATTGAGCAGCTCGTAGACTTTCTCGAAGACAGTCAGTACACTCGCGCACGCTCTTCTCTGATACACACTCGGGCCCTGACCCTGTCCTACCCGCAGACACGACCAGCTTTGTTGACGCGCTCATGCAATATCTCGAGGCGCCGCACGACACGTCCATCCCGCTCCCGTACGGCAACGGAAAGCAAGATGTCGCAGCAGCAGCAGCAGCAGCAGCAACACCGATGCACACACACGCGGATCAACCGTCTCCGCGCGACCGAAAGCGTCCGCGTACGCCCCCCCAGTCGTACCCGCCGGGCATGCCGTTCAAACAACCACGTATCACCCCGAACCCGTTCCTCTACCCAGCCGCCGCCGGACAATCGATGATGCCCGGCTTCAATGGAATGCACATGCCGCAGCAGCAGCAGCAGCAGCCGCGTGCGGCGCCGTCTCAGCCGTGCCGGGATTACCACTGCAAGTCTCGACAGGGCCGACTCCCTCTCTCTTACAATGCGATGCTGACCACTTTGCCTCCTCAGTCCGAGGTTACTGCCCGCGCGGGGCTGCATGTCCGTTCCAGCACGATGTCATGTTGACACCCGGCCTGCCTGTTCCCGCTCCGATGGCCGCCGCGGCCGGCATGCCTCCCCGTCCGGCTCAGAGACGCCAGCAGCCTGCGGACCGAGGCCTGCCGTCTGCCCGGTGAGCAGCAAACTATGTCGCTCTCGCGTCTTGTTACCAGAACCTGAGCGCGAGCGTTTCTTTCACTGTAGAAGTCGACCTGCGCGAGGCGAGACTCGCTGCGTCCGCGTCGAGCACATCCCGCCGCACTGCGCCTCGGACGCCGCCGTGCGACAGTTCTTCAACCCGTTCGGCAAGATTGCCGGAGTCTCGGTCGACAAGAACGCCTGTACCGCCATGGTCGCGTTCTCCGACCCGGCCGAAGCGGAGCGGGCCCTCGCCTCGCCGCAACCCATCTTTGGTAACCGGTTCGTGCGGACATACCGAGCGCAAGAGGATCCCGCTCTCTTCGTTGTGACCGCGCCCACGGATGTGCCGACAGAAGACGTCAACATGGACGGCGGCGACTCGGCAAAGGGGGAGGAGGGGGAGGTCACCAATTCCGCCACCGCACTGCCGACAGCCACGTCGCAAGCAGTCATTGCAGCCGCCAACGAGGCCAAGGCGAAAACAGCAGCCGAACGAGCTCAGCAACTCGAGGCCAACTCGGCGCGGCAGAAAGAGGTCCTCGGTCAGCTCGAAGGCGCAGACAAGGAGCAGAAGCGTGCTTTGCTCCAGGAGATGCGGTCTCTGACCGAAGTAGCAGAGCGACTGCTGCGAGAAGCCAAGGAGGCAGCCGCGGCGGCACCTGCCGGACCCGAGGACGCGCGAGCCCGGCTCGAGCGACTGCGCCGCGAGGTGAGAGATACCTCTTTTTCTAAATCCTCGTCAGACCTTTCCGGCAAGTCAAGTACTCGAGGTCTGACACACACCCTATATGTTATTACAGGCGAAAGCGCTCGGTCTTCCCGCGTCGGCCGGCTCGAACGGGTACCCGTCCCCGTCGTCGTCGAAACCGTTCAACCGCGGTGAACCGAAACCGAAGCGCTTCAAGCTCGACTTGCGGAGTCGGCGTGTTTTGGCTGAACCGGTTACGGAGGAAATCGCCGCCGAGCTGCAGAGTCATCTCGAGGTGAGCCCTCGCTTTCTTTTATGTCTCGGGACCCCGTTCGCCGAGTGTTCGGCTCACTCGCAGACATTCCATTTTCTCTGCAGAAATACGGTGCGGTGCGTTCTCTCGGTGCGAAAGACGATACAGAAGTCTACGGTTTCGAGTTTGATTCTCGAGAGGCTGCGGAACAGGTTCGTCGATACTACCCCGTGCAGAGAGGCTGCTTCGCGGGGGGGTTTCCCACCGTCGTACTGACTCGTTGATCGCCTTCCTCGCAGGCTCTTGCGGCCGGTGCACCGTCGCTACAAGGGACGCAAGTCCAGCTCCGTTGGGACTCGAACGCAGTCGATGGTAGCGCTGCGGTCTGATCTATGACAGGCTCGGAAGGCCGTACGGTGAAGCGGTGGATTCTTGAGTAGAAGTTGCGGAATGACGTTCAAACGCCCAAGACGCTAGGCATAGGGTGACAGAGGACTGTATCTAGTCGCGGACAGGATGCTCTACACTGGCTGGCGTAGCAGGTTTTCTCCAGTTGGCCGACGCGCTGCGCTGAACCCGGCGGCGCTTCGAGGCTTCGGGATTCGAGGAGCTGCTCGGCAACGTCTCGACCCACAGCGCTGACCTTTACGATGCTGCCGACGAGTGTGCTGCTGCGAGCAAAGTGGAAGGGTAGGGCTACTACTGCCTCCGCCCCGGGACCTCTGGCTTCGCCGACTGACGAGATTCAACTCGCCGAGCAGTTCCCTTCTTTGTGCCGTTCCCCGGCCTCGCGGACGCCATCAAGAGCAACTCGCCGATACGAACGACGGCTCGCAACTGCACGATTATGCCTTTCCACGTCGGGTACGCACCCTGCGAGTCGTGGTGGTCAGTGATGGGCTGGCTCTCTGGGTCACATCGCTCACGGCAGCGCTCTCACCGAAACAGCGCGACGTTCCTGGTCCACAACGGCAAGGACTACTTGCCCGTGCACGTCACGCCAGCCCATGTCGGCCACAAGCTCGGCGAGTTCTCGCACACGAAGAAACCCGCACGGCACGCGTGAGCCACCACAACCTCCGCTTTCCTCATGAGCTCTGCGCGCGGGAGCTAGAGCTGGTCACTGATGCGTGCGTGAGGATATACAGCCCGCCAAAATCTCGAACGGGCTGAACGGCGATTGGGCGGCCACTGTACGAACAGCGGCCTTCTCCCTTTTTCCCCACTTGTCTCCATGTTGTCACACCAGTTCCTACCGCAACCAAGCTCATACACCAAGGCAGATGCAACTCGTTTCCTCTCCTGACAGAGCGTGCCCACCGGAGAGGGTCTTTTTGCCGGCGGCAGGTTGAAAAAAGCCATCGCTTCCTGGAGGAGGAGTCTCTCAGTGCTCACGACCTGCAGAGCCTTCGGGAGCGCGAATTCTGATTCTGGCACGAACTGCACAGAACCTCAAGACTGTCCCGTCCACAACCACGCAAAGAGGACAAAGGCAACCGTGACGCTGGCTGCACCTCCGTAGTACGGAATCGCGCCGACGATGAAGCGGTCGTACTCGTCGTGACGGGGCGGAACGACCGGCACCGTCAGGGCCTCGTGGATGCTGGACCAACCGGGGCGGCGGTGGTCGAGCTCGAGCTTGAAGACGCCGTGGCGGTCCGGGATGGTGAAGCGGGCTTCGCCGCGGAGGAGACTGCCAGCCGCAGGAGTCACCGGAATGGCAAGTCGAAGATGCGGGTCGAGCATCGTGAACTCGAGCTGGAGGTCGTTCGCTTCGTACGGTTCCGAAGCGATGATGTCGAGCTCGACGTGCTGCAGGAGTCGGAACAAGGCGAGGGTCAGCTTCCGCGGTTCTTCCAGCTGCAGGTCGACATTCTGGGTCTTTTCAGAGGGGCGTCATAGGAGTAAAAAAGCTTACCATATCGGTCTTGACGGTGTACATGGCGGGTGTCTCTGCCGAATCGGCGAGCCGATGCTTGAAGCTGCCAATTTGCAGTCGACCGGTTTGCTGGAAGGTCCACTTAGCCAGGTCCTTTGCAAAACCGGCGTTCCCGTACCTATACCATAGCGACCAGTCAGTCTGAAGGTCTCTCGCCGAGTAAAAAGGATCCAGGGGGACGTACTTTGGGTTTTCGACCTCGGGCGATTCGAGGTACTCATCCGAGAAAAAGTCTACCGATCCCGAAAAAGCGACGCGGGCGTTGTTACGTGCTTGGAAGGCGCTGACCAGCGCATGCTGACTGCCGATCATCCGAGCGCCTTCGGTCGGACCCTCGGAGCCAGCTGCAGCCGAGATGGCCGACGGCGAAGCCCTCAACAGGGTGGTCAACAGCGGATGCGGTCCGGCACCATGTCCGCCTCCGTGGTAGATCACCGGTGGGCCTGCGCGAGTCGCTGCCGAGACGAACGGACTCGGCGCCGCGTTGACGGGCACCGTGAGGACCGTATGAGAGCCCGAGTCGAGGTCGCGGTCGTAGGCGACGTGGTCGGCGACCCACGACTCTCGGTCGTCAAAGTCGACCTCGAACTCGCGAGCAAAGTCTCGCCAGACTTCGGTCGCAGGCGGCGGTACGACGAGCAGCAAGTCGACGCCGCTTTCGAGTCGACGAGCGAGCGACTGCGGTGACAATTCGGCCGGGAGCTCTGCGCACGCGGGCGGACTTGTCAGCCCGCGGGAGGTAGAACCTCGAGAGACTCGAGGTGATGCACGCACGCTTGACCCCTGTCGCAAAGAAGGCGATATGGTCGATCGAGTCGCCGTCCTTGCGAAGGACCGCCGCCGATTCCTGCACGTCGCCGACCACGACGTCAAAGCCAGCCGCTGCGTGCGTGCGAGAGCGGGATGTCAGTCAAAGACTCCGACTCTTGGTCTGTCCCGCTGTTCACTCACACCTCAGGGACGCCCAAAAGTGGCTCAAGGACGACGTGGTGCCGGACGGGTCGACGACACCGAGAACTCGCGCAGCCTCGAGCGGGCTAGCTAGCGACAAGCAGGCGAGCCAGAAGGCTGCTTGACGTAGTGACACAGGCATGGCGACCGTATGGGGAGGAGAAGCGGGCAAGTTGCCAGTCCAACAGAGCCGCCGCATGCGCATCTTGCCTGAAAAAGAGTTGTCGACACAAGCAGAACTGAAACACACAATTCATGGAAGTCTCTCTGATAGAAGTATATGCGAGTAATGTTACACGCGAGACCGTGCGGCTCCTCATGCTACACCGGTCGCAGCCGCCAGCGCAACACGAACGCCCCGGATCTTCGAGACAAGCGTGGTGATCGCCTCCGGAACCAGCTCTTCCGGTTTGTATTGACCGGCCGACTCGAGCGAGACTGCGATAGCACGTGTACGCAGGTAAGTACGTGGGGAAGAGATCGAGAAGTGAACGGCGACTCACAGATAAAGTGATCCCGCACGCGCCCGAGGCGGACCTTTCCCTCGAATTCTGCATGCCGCAGAACCTCGCGACTGACCGTGTCTCGCCGTGCGTCGGCGACGACGGCGTCGCCGTCCTTGTTGATCGAGATGACGCCCGAAGGGAAGCAGGCTTGGAACTTGGGTTGCAGTTCTTTCGGGATCGGAGAGAGGATTTCGATGCTGGGCAAGAGGCGATAAGATGCGGTAGCTGCATTGGCAGGGATCACCGTCAGTGACGGCCGAGGCTTAGGGAGAGGGGGGTTGCAAAGAGATGACCCACCGACCGGGGACCACTTGGCGTGATCCTTGCCGACGCCCTTGTTGCAGTGCAGCTCGGCCACGATTTCCTGCAGGGCAGAAAAGCGAATCAGGGGAATGCCTTTCACCAGCAACGGAAGCGAGAACAAGCCTACCTGTCCGCCACGCATCTTTGCCACGAGGATGTTGTCGACGGCTGGTCGCGGCGGGCTGTCGGCAAACATTTCCGACTGACCACCGCGCGGGCTGTATTCGAGATCGGAGGAGAGCACTGCGCGCCCGCGGGAAGGACCATGGGTTAGTCGCGTGCTGCCGACTCGGCTGCCGCACCAGAGACACGACACACCCTCGATACCGGACCAGATCTTTGCCGGGTCGGTTTCTCCCTTTTTCACATCTCGGTTCCGGGTGCACCTCGCGACGAGGCTGAAGACGACGGTGTTGAGATCTGTCGGCACCTCGTCCGGAGCTATTGGCAGAAGGAGGCAATCTGTCAGTCAGGTCTGCTTCGCTCCGAACGGCGCTTAAGGGAGTTGCGCACACTGCTTCATTTCGAGTTTCCGCGGGTCGATGGCGAGAGGGATCAACCCGAGCCGCTGTGCGAGCACCTCGTCCTGCACGATCGACGTGTTGTTCCAGACATAGACGTTCTCGACTGCGATTGTCGGGACCTGGTGTAGTGAAACGTAACTTGGTCAGCTCTGCGGGACGGGGGTCGAAGCCACTCGTTTCGCGGCGCCGGCTCACCTCCGCGATCACGATACGCCTGATGGCGTTGGCAACGCTGGCGTCGACTCCGACGAGGTCAAACTCGAGCGCCGAGGGGCTGAGCGAGTTGAGCTGAACGCGGAGCTGCGACCTGAAGTGGTCGAGGTCCCAGCCGTTGACCTCGCCTGGGTGGTGACCTGGAAAATCGGTCGCCGAGACCTGTGCGCGCCGAGTATGGGCTCTCGTCGAGTCAGCTCATCCTGCTGGGGAGGCAGAGCCAGCGGCGGAGCCAGAGGCGAGGACGGCGGCTTACCCCTTCCACTCGCTCCTTGCCGATCCGGACGAGGTTGCGGTCGTAGCCGGTAGCAGCCATGAGTTCTGTAGCTTCTATCCGAGGTCCCCGAGGCTGTCCGGGCGAGTGTAAGCGGCGCGTCGAGTCGGAGAGCGCCAAACCTAGCTTGCGAGGCGGTGCACTTGCTTCTCTCGACACTCTCTTGCGCACGCTACGGAAGCTCGTATAGTATAGAGCAAGGCTACAGACGCGCATGCCTAGATTACCCGCCTCCCTCGGGTCCTGGACCGCCCGCGCTCGCCCGCACGCCGTCGCAGCCGCCGCTCCGTCGCTCGTCTCGTCCGCGCTCCACTCGTCCGCAACCGCCTCATCTCACGTCGGGTCGGCCGCCATTCCCGTCCCGAGCACCGTCACAATCCAGCTCCCGAGTCTGGCCGCAGCCGCACCCGGAGCGACGCAGGCTCAGGCAATCGTCAAGGGTCCGAAGGGGCAGCTCGCCGTCGAGTTGGCTTCCTTCGTCCGTCTCACGCAACAACAGCAGCAGGAGGGCGCAGAGGGACAGGCATCGAGTCTGGATCACCTTGTCGTCGGCATCGAGAATCCAGCCGTGAAGCACCAGCGCGCCGTGTGGGGTCTCACCCGCGCCCTCCTCGCCAACGCCGTCGTCGGCGTCTCCGAGGGCTACACCCTCCCCATCAGGCTCGTCGGCGTCGGCTACCGCGCAAGCGTCGAAGACATCCCGCCCTCGTCCAGAATCAGCACCCCCGCTTCGCGGCCGACGCAGCGACTCAACCTCAAACTCGGCTTCGCGCACCCCGTCCTGATCGACCTTCCGCCCGACGTCACGGCCACCACCCCGGCCCCGAACGCCATCGCCCTCTCCGGGATCGACAAGCAGCGTCTCGGTCAGGTCGCCGCGCAGATCCGAGCGTGGCGCGTACCGGAACCGTACAATGCAAGTTGCAGTCCCTGCCTCTCATTCCGCTCGGCCGTACTCGGACGCCGACTGACTCTCGTCTCCTCCTTCTCACACAGGGCAAAGGAATCTTTGTTGGCGACGAGCAAGTACGAAGGAAAGAGGTCAAGAAGAAGTAGTACACGCGTGCCTGACAGCATTTGCATCTCGCATCCGTTTCCCAAAATGTTCCCGGCTCGGCGGTACTGAATCGACGAGTGAAGGTTCCTAGGACGGAGCTGCGGGCGAATTTACTGCATAGAGAAGGTGTGTGTGGCTCACCGCTTTCGGCTCGAGCCATGTGGACATGTATGTACAAAGCCAGATCGAACCCTTTGTCCTCTCTCACTTTTGTCTTCTCGCACCTCCCGAGTGTTGCGAGCTTTGCGGGGGGCTGAGAACATCGCCACTGAGAAAGCAATGCGCTCTCTGTGTCCGTCCATATCGTGTTCGACCACTCGCACTCGCCGTGAGAGCTGAGCCGCGATGCCGTCGCAGCTACCGTACATCATTTGCACCTCGATCGTTATTCTCCTCAACGCCGGTCCGCTCGTATGGCAATTCAAGCAGGGCAACTCGGGACCGATCGCGATGGGCGTGTGGATAATGGTCGGCTCTATCAACGAGCTGGTAAGCAACTGCTGCTGACGAAGGCTGCCCGACGTTGGTCTCTTCGCAGAAGGTTGATGCTGATGAGCCAGGCTCCGCCCTCAGGTCAATACGACGGTATGGTACGGTGACGCCATCGACCGCGCTCCGATCTGGTGCGATATCAGCGTCAAGGTCTGCCTGATTCCTCGGAGGATTCGTGCATTCGGCGCCACTTGTTGATCGCTCCTCATACAGGTCGCCATTGGTCAGCAGATCGGACGGGTCGCCTCAGTCTACTGCATCGCGCGCTTCCTCGCGGCTATTGTCGACCCTCGCGCTACCGCTATCACTCGCAGCGACTGCCAGCGACGCGCTCTCCATGACTATTCAGTCTCGTTTGGGGTGCCGGCTATTATGATGGCGTGCTCGGTTCTCTACCAGCCGTACCGCTATCGAATTGTACACGGTCTCGGATGCACGGTACCAGCATCGCTGTGTTGGCCTGTACTCGTCTTGCGTGTCATTTGGTCGCCTGTTTTCGCAGTCGGAGGCATGCTTTACTCTGGTGAGTGCTTTCCTGCTTGTCCCACTCTGACCGTACGACTGAACATCCTCTTCAGCGTATACCGTGTATCGCCTAATCTTACATCGTCGCGACCTTCGTCGAGTTGTAGCTGGGTCGCACTCCGCCCTTACGACCACACGCTTCATGCGTCTAACCGCGCTCTGCATCGCCTACCTCTGCATCGGTATACCTCTCGCCTTCGTCTCAGCGTATCAGTACATCAGTACAGCCGGTATATATGCCGATTATTCGTGGGCATATATGCGTTCTGGAGTAAGCTCTCTGGTCATGATGCTTCGTTCGGTTGTAAGGATGGTCACTAAACGTCCTTACTATAACGCAGTGGTCCGTTTATGGTATCCCGACGTCGGACGTCCTCTCCGTGGCCGACTTTTCGAACTGGAGCAACGTCGTCGTCGCCTCCGTTTTCTTTGCTGTGTTCGGCTTCGGCGGTGAAAGCTCGGCCGCACTGCGGAAGGTCGGCAACATGGTCCGCAGACCAAAGATGAAGCCGGCGAGACTCGCAGGAGCAGATCGGCGCACCGATGCCACAATCTGCAGGTACGTCGGGGTGTCCTTACGGAAGCGGATGAGGGACTCATGTCGCTTTCCCTTGACAGAACGTCAAAATTCGGACGCTTGGTCTCGGGCATGACGTCTTCCTCGGAGAAGCCGCATCCGTCTGAAGATATTGCTCCCGCTTACGAGATCGGCAGGGACGTGGGCTTCAGCCGTGGCATCAAGGTTGTGGTCGAGGAGGAACAAGACATCGTGTGATCGGGGATTTAAGCGCTTCAACCTCAAACCGACTGCAATTTTTTATACTGTCTCATATATGCCTGAGCGGTCTCGGCGAGCAATTCGGTCTCCTGGTCGAAGGAAGCCCGTTGCCTTAGGCGCAACTGCGTCCCGTCGTGGCTGCAGCCCGGCGCTCACAAGGAAGGGTCAAAGCCGAGATTGAGCACTTCACCGACATTTATGAGGGCGGATCTCGAACGGGCCACAAGGTAAACCCGTAGAAAAGTTGGGATGGGACCATACAGTATACAGCACACAAGTTTGCACGAAGAAACTTTTTCCCTTTTGAGATTTCGCGCAAGATCGCGGCCCTGGCAGTCCGTCGTTGCGTCGTCCAGCGAAAGCTTCCCGACTACAGGGCATCATTACTTACTTGATGTGCTTGCAAAGATGAATCGCCGCACTCATTCATGCCCGGATGGCATACGAGCCTGGGCCGGCCGTGGACT
>KQ954563.1:0-24223 GCA_001541205.1 Rhodotorula sp. JG-1b | reverse complement strand
GGGGACGTTTGAGCGAAGGAGCGAAGAGGCTCTTCGCTAGTCGGGGAGGGTAGGGGTGTAAGGCTCTCGCCTCACCACGAGCGGAACTATGGCGGGACTGGTATAGTGATGAAGGGGAGGCTTGTTTTGTCGAGTCCAAGTTGACTTCGCGTCATCGTGACTCTCTTGGTTCTTGCCTCACGCTACGGCTGACGGCAGGACCAGGTGTGTAGTATTCCTATAGTTCCAGTTCTGGCCTCACGCTACGGCTGACGGCAGGACCAGGCTGCAAAACCTTGCCTACGTCCTTCGGCTCGCTCCTCAGTGTTGGACCCCGACGGGTCCGTTCCAGTGCCATTTCAACAAGCTTGCGAGTGTTAACTTCATTTGAGTGTAACCGAGAAGACGAAGTGAGAGAAGGCCAACGCTTAGTTCTATATAACAAAATGCGCACTACACCCTGGCCTCGCTCCATCGAGCCTGCCACACCTTTGGCAAGGTTGCGCAGCGCCGCTGCGCCCTGAGTCCAATCCGAGCATGGCTGTGCCCGAGGGAGGGATACAGGAGTTGTTGCGGTTGCGTCGTAGCAGAAATTGCTTGATGCGGGTGGCCACTTGGTGACTCTGATGCGGTCGCCACTCGGTGACTCTGCCATGTGCACCAGTGCATTTGGCTCTGGGATATTGAAAGGCTCACAAAGCTGGATCAGCTTATTGGCTGTCAGGGTACCATGGGTCTGTAATAAGTCTAACTGCTCTGGCGTGACCAGACCACAGTACCAATGTGCCTCCAGCCACGCCGGCCGCGACAAGGCCTGAGGAACATGCCTGAGGTTGTAATCGCAAAAGTTGAAAGCAGGGTTTGCTCTGAGCTGTTGTCCGGTGATGGAGGTGTCAGCGGAAAGATGCAAAAGAATGAGATTGGACACCAAAAAAAGAAAAAAAAA
Source organism: Rhodotorula sp. JG-1b (assembly GCA_001541205.1). NCBI lineage: Eukaryota > Fungi > Basidiomycota > Microbotryomycetes > Sporidiobolales > Sporidiobolaceae > Rhodotorula > Rhodotorula sp. JG-1b. Next base: position 23,298 of record KQ954563.1, on the reverse strand, counting down.
AAAAAAAGAAAAAAAAAAAAAAAAAAAAAAAAAAAAAAAAAAAAAAAAAAAAAAAAAGACCGCACAGATCGCAGAAAGATGAAGCTGGGGGTCCAAAATCTCTGCACAAAGCAAACGAGGCTCAGACCCAACTAAGCGAAGAGGAAAAGCTATCACAACTGATTGTGATGAGCAGCGTTTTCTCCAGCACTTCCTCTAGATCCTGCTGTTTGAGGTACTCTTTTAACACATGGAGAAGATGATTAAGGAGCCACGCTAAGCTTGACAACTCGGGCTCCCAAAGTCGTTGCAAGAGCCATGATCGCCCTTTGCCTGTAGCTCAATGGCCCACCTGTCAGTTCATCAGTGGGGCATCGGATGTCGCCTACCACAACAGTCAACTGAGGAAGGGCCTTGACAATTTCCTCCTTGTGCTGGACACATTCTGGCCTCTCTTGGCCGGGTCTCTTTGTGGACATGTGGTGCTCCAGATCATGGGACCACTCAAGCATGGCGTAGCATGCACGCCAGCTTGTTGCCTCTGCCGCCTTCATGGGCTGCTCGGGACCCGTTTGGGCCGCTCCGGGAATCGTCACAGCGGCACCAGCTGGGTGGAGCAATACACATCCTGTCTCAACCCCTTCCGGGTGGCCGGAAGCTTCTTGAAATACAGACTGCTCCTGTCACTGGCGAAGATCTGTAAGTGGCAGACTTCAGACCATTTTCACTTCTCTTGACCGGCACTGACAATATGCGCAATCAAGATGCTCATGTCAATCTCCAACTGGAAAAGGTGGCAATTCTCATCTGGTCAGCCAGAGCATATTGTGCCACTCAGGGAGAGTGACTGAGTTTGCTCACCACTTGCTGCAAGACATCAATCCGTGGAATGTGACCCTCTATAAGAGCAATCTCCAGGCACCGCCGTTTCTCAACAAGCCATCTGAACAGCGGCGCAGCCACCGCGCGGGGGGTGAGGGGTGGAACTGTCTTTTGAGCCCCTTCGTACCACTCTTCGAACTTTATAATGGTCCCATCCTTGCTCTTGTTTCGTTTGCGCCACGTGGGCCGGCCATAGACGAGCTTTGCGGGAGTATCCAGAGGACGCTTGACGTTGGGGTGTTCAGGGGGTTGTTCAAGGTCGATGAAATGGTGCTTGGGAATGAGAGGCATGAGCGGGGTAGTATGACCTTACCAGAGCAGGGGAAGGTGAGAGGCGAGGAGACAAAGAGCTAGGAGCGCAAGCCGGAAAGAAAGAAAACCTCCTAACCGCGGACAAGCCGGGCCGCCGCGAGCGAACGTGCGCATGGAACGCGCGGCAGGACACCTCAAAGCAGTGGTGGAAGGTTGCTGTCGCATCCTACGGCAAGACACAAGTGTATTCCAGCAAGAGCAAGTCAATACATGCCAAGTTGACAAGACTGTTCTTGCTTACAGATGTGCATCCGGGATGACCGAACGGAAGGCTCACGTCGAAAAGTATGTGCGCAAGGCCTGGAGCAAAGCAAGGCAATGGCACTGCGCCATATTGCCCCTGCGCTGTCGCAGGTAGCTCAGCGAGGCAATTCCTTGTCTTCGCGCGAAAGAGCAAAGCCAGAGAGCAAAGTGCGCATGAGACCGGATGCGTTTTGAATCCGAACACTCTCAGAGATCGTCTGGACTTGCCTCGAGGTGCATTGCGAGCTTCTTGTCCAAGCATTCCAGCTAGTGCTTGCGTTTGAGCCTGTATGCAGGCTCGCGACGGTGCTGCTTCTCCTGCGCGGTTATCCTCGCTCGTTCGCAGATGCCCGCTCTCGAGCTCGAGTCCCGGTCCGGGCGCGGCAAGCGAGACAACGGAGCCAAAGCAAGCACCACATGACCTTGTTTCACCGCGAGGGCAGCATCAACGCCTGTGGCGGAGAGGCGGACAGCGTCTCGGTCGGAAGACAGTTCCGGTGTCGGCAGCGAGGCGCTGCCAGCACCCGACACACAGCCGAGCAAGCCAGCATGTCTAATTGAGCACATTGAGCATTTGGCAACACGTTAAGCAGCGCGGTCTCCTGGGGCTGAGTGAGTAGGAAACGCGCAAGAAATGCAAGCAGCGAGCGCTGCTGCGCGGCGGGCCAGCGCAATTGAGATGGTCGTAAGCGGGACGTGACGCGCGTCGTGCAGCAAGCCACAATCCGCGCGACGAGTGCGCGCACTCAGCGCCGGCGAAGCAGCAAGATGGAGCCGCGCGCGCAATCAGGCTTCGCGGGCAGAAAATGTCGCCGAGCAAGTCGATGTTTGCAGTTCCTGTCGGGAAACAGGTTCTTGAACGATCAGCAGTATGAGAGCCCGACCTCGAACTTAATAGAGTAATGCAGAGCGCGTGTGCGCGGTTACAGCGGCGCGCTGGAGTCGAGTCGAGGGTTGTCGAGGGCGAGGCCGAGAGCCGCGGAAGCAAGATGGCCGGCTGCAGAAGGGGACGAGCTCGCCGGTTCGACATGAGACGCGCGTCTGGCAGCCCGACTCCTCTTCTTCTTCTTCACCTCACGCTCAATCTGCTCCCGTGCGCACTGCACCAGCCGCGCATGGGATTCCTGAACGGGCGCAGACCAACCCGACGACTTATAAGTTTGAGAAGCTAGATATTAGGAGCTCTCGCCCGTATATCTCTAGGCGAGAGTGGTTCGTCGCCGTACATTCCCCTCCCCTCCATCCATTCCTCGTCACTCGCCTCCTTTCTCAGCACGCTTTCGCCCGTCGCTATTGCTGTCGCCCATCGAGCAGGTCGCCGCACAAGGAGGAGCGGAAAGATTGTGAGCATGGCGACCTGCTCGGGACGTCGGCGGCGGTAGCAGCGGGTGCGCGGTCGCGTTTCTTGATGCAAACCATTCCCACAACATCCTTTACGGCGCTTGATGAGAGGGCTTCACGGGAGCTGACCCGGTTTCGCTCTGTATGCCTGTCGAGAGTCCTGTGCGTCGCCCGGCCCGGGTTGTTCGTGCACGGACGAGGAGCGAGGGAGCGTCGACAGGCGGACGGCCATGAGCATGCTCAAGCCGTGAGGGAGCCATAGCTGCGTCCACTGACCGCTTAAGCCCAGCCTTGACGCACTACGTATGGCACCGGGCGAGCGGGTAAAGTCGTCGAGTCTCTCGCGCAAGCAGAGCGAGCGCGAAGAAAGAATTCCCGCACGCCCGGCAACAGGGTCGCCGGCTTGCTTTGTCGGCGAATCGGTACACGGAGTCGAGCAGCCAGTGCTTACGAATGCGCTCTTCGCGCTCGCGACAACAGCCCAGGCGGTGCGAAGGAAACGAAGGAGGTTCGACGTCGAGTCGGCGGCAAATCCGACGGACAACCCGGCGGACTTTGAGATTTGTGCGGTTTGGAGCGGTCATAGTACCAGGGAGGTCATCCTTGCCTACTTACCCTTTCTAGCCAGCTCTAAAGGATGCGAGACAAGCCGACGAGGTCGACGTTTTGACTTTGCGGTCGACGCGACTGCTTTTCCTCGCTTCGTTCGCCTGCTCTGGCCGTTTCACTGCACGGAGCAGTCTGCAGAGCAACGCAGTCGCTCGACTGAACTCGCTCAAGCCACGCCTGCCGCCCCCGCACCCGTCCCACCGCGCCCGCACGCTGCTTCCGCCGCTTCATCCAACTCTTCCACTCGCCAAGGCCGCCCTTCCTCGCTCTCAACAAGCACGCGACAGCTCGAATGGCTCGTCAAAAGCAAGTCAACCCGCAGCACAAGACGGCAATGAAGCGTCCGGGCGGGAAGAGGCCCGTCAAAGTCCCCAAGCAGCCCAACATGACGGGTGCGTGACCCGAACTCGCCAGCATCGGCATAGAGGCACATTCGAGCCTCTCACTGACTCTAAGTGCTTCGTACGCTATGCACAGCCTCCGGCAAGACTGTGAGTTTCCTCCCCCGTTTGATCGCAGTCCCCGTTGGTGCAGCAGGAGAATCTCGTCCAACTCACCTCGTTGCCCGCAGAGGAAACCGCATCGCTACCGCCCGGGCACCGTCGCCCTCCGCGAGATCCGTCGCTACCAAAAGACGACCGAGCTCTTGATCCGCAAAGCGCCGTTCCAGCGTCTCTGTCGTGAGATTGCCTACGGGGTGAAAACCCAAGATTATCGCTGGCAAGGCTCAGCTCTCCAAGCGCTGCAGGAGGCAGCTGAGCACTAGTGCGGCCACTCGTATTCTCGCCTTGCACCAGACACAAAAGACTGACGAAGCCGAGATCGTTTTGACGCAGCCTCGTCGACCTTTTCGCCGACTGCAACCTTTGCGCGATTCACGCCAAGCGCATCACCATCCAGCCCAAGGGTATGCTCTTCCGGCTCCTGCTTCTACTAATCTGTCCTCGCCCAAGCGACTGACTTACATCCCGCGCAGACATGACCCTCGCGCGTCGCCTTCGCGGCGACCTCAGGTAGTCGCGCCACCGCCGACCAAACGCCCGACTTTTGCTTTCCGTTCGCCTTTCTCGTCCTCGCGCTCGTTGTTCCCCTCTCAACAAGACCTCGCCCGTGACCAAGTCTGTACCCCATCCGGCTTCTGAGTGTGCTCTCCTCGTTGTTGTTCTCTCTACCTGCCCGTAAATCACTTGTTTTTCGTTGATGCTTCCGCTCCGGATCAACTTGTACCGTGGAACACGCCTTTCCGCAACTCACTAGCAGCGGCCAAACCAGGCACGCGGAAACAAACCGAGAGATAGCCTTACAGGAGGGAAAGGAGGCGTGACTACGTAAAAAGGGAAGAATTACAAACAAGCTCGGAAAGTTTGGACAATGGGAAGTGATCATCTTCGGCACATGGGTGTACAAAGTTTATGCACTGCCCCATCGAGCTTGCCACATGCTCGGAGTGATCCCGTATCGCTGCTGCGCCCGGAGTCCAATCCGAGCGTGTCTGTGCGCAAGGGATTGATACCAAGGCGGAAAGTGGAGAGAGTGGCCAGGAAGGCGGACTGCTGCTGGCTCTTTGCTGTGGTCATACATGTGTGTCTCGCGGGAAAATGTCACATGGGGTAGCCACTCCGGGATTGGGAGGAGGAAGGGCGCGCGTAGGTCAAGCAGTTCCTTCGCAGCTGTCAGGTTGCCATATTGCCCGGCAAGCAGCAACTGTTGTGTCATCTTTGGCGTCACTAGCTGTCTATACCAGCCCTTCTCCAACCAAGCTGGATGAGTCCATGCCTTTGCATCATGATCATGCTTATGGTCGTATTTGGAGAAGTCGAACAACGGATTTGCTCCAAGCTATCACACAGTCTCAAGGTGAGTGACTATGCAATAAGAGCAACACACAGATGAGAGGCAAGATAGACCAAGAGCTTACAGCACGCTCAAAGATGAAATTGGTGTTCCAAGTTTCCTGAATGTGGCAAAGTTTTGGTGTGACATCAGAACTCTTAAGTCCATTGGCTTTTCCAGTGAAGCTAGTGAAGGCAGGTTCGCGGCTTACCACAGTGAGTGACACTCCAGTAAGATCTTTCAACTCGAAACTTTGTTCCAAACTGTTTTTAAGTTTGTCAAGGACCCAGAGTAAGCTGTCCTGTTCGACCGAGTCAAGTTGTACCCAGAGCCAAACAGCTTTGCGGTGGAGGGCAACACTCCAATCATAGATTGGCTCGCCATCTGGCATCCGGTGCCAATTCTCCGGAAGCCGAGGCCAGTCTGTCAGAATAAGGCTGTGGATCTGATCAAGTACTGTCGAAAGGTGTCGAAGCTGTTGCTGCTGGTGCCCCTCTGGAGGAGACTCATTGACCAGCTTACGACGTTCCCACCAATGTTTCACGGCCTCGTCACCAAGGTTGCTTGGTTGTGCATGGTTGCTAGCACCTGCTGCTCCCTCTTGGACTAGTTCACTTGTGTGAGCAGTAGGCCAACTGCCGAGGAAGACAGTCTGTCCCTGTTGATTTCCAAGTCAGCTGAGTACACTGGTACTTAAAAGTTATTGCTGGCAAACAAGATGAGCCCATAAAACCTCGATGTCGATCTCTGTCTGAAGAAGTGTCTCGTGATCAGACCGACCGGAACCTTTCCATTCGGAAAAGGGTGTGCAGAGCAAAAACAGACTGACCACTTGCTGCAAGATGTCAATCCTTGGGATGTCCCCCGCCATGTACGCAGTCTCTAAGCAGGTTCTCTTGGTAAGGAACCATGCGATTATCTTGTCCTGGGCAGCTCCCTGCTCTTCCGTATAGGTTTGTTCAAGGCATTGCTGAAGGACTGCTGTTGCCTTGTCATGCCAGCGTCCCATTCGAACAATGGTCCAGTCCATACTCTCCCGAGTTTTTGATCGCCACACCGTGCCGGTCCCTAGCTTTGCCAGCTCATTGAGTGCTTCAGAGAGCCGTGCCCCTGGGGTCTTTTTGGTTGATGTGGCGACTTCAAGGGAAGTCTGAAGAGGCATGACTTGTGACCAAGCTTGAACAGCGCGGGTCGGGCGTGAGGGGCAAAGGAGGGAGGAAAGAAACGGAGGGGCGCGCTCTCGGAGCGGACGCTTCGACTCCGCGGACAAGCCGAAACTTTTTCGTCGAGCTCGGGGCGCACGCCCCGCCGGCTGAGCAAGCTCGAGAACCCTTGCTTCAGGGTGCTTTACGCAATACCCCCATCTCTGTGGGACGTTAGAGTATGGTGGTCCCGTCTCCACCAAACAAAGCGAAATGTGTGGCCGGAAAAAGCTCAGAATTGTTCCGGTGCTTTCCCTCTCTCACTCGTGTCTCGCCACACCAGCGCAGACACCTCTACAGCAGCTTGCTCTGTACCCTATGCAACCTTCAGGTGTGCTCTTCATTTTCGTCTCTTTGACCGGCCCAGATACCTTTGTTTCCGTTAGAGATCATGTCTTTTTTAATTTTTTTGTGGCGCGGAAATCCACCCAACTGGCCCAGGACAATTTGGATGCACCCGAGAAATCCAGATTTGAGAACAGTTGAGCAAGCGCCGTGCAAGAAAGAAGAATATAAGGAGCAGTTTGCAAGAAGCGGCAAGTTTTAAACAAGCTGATAGATGAGATCATGAGAAGCGCAAGAGAGAGAGTCAATGAGGGGATGGGAGCGTTTGCATGGTGCACAAAGGTTGCTTCTTGCCCCCTGACTACGCCCATCGAGCCTGCCACAAGTCCGGAGTGATCCCATATTGCCGCCGCGCCCGGAGTCCGATGCGAGTATGGGCAAGGGACCGGGGCGGACGCGCGGGAATCGTGCGATCAAGGAGGACCTCAAGCGGATTCACATACCCCTGTTCTGCCGTGCTCTGTGGGCTTGTGATTCCGCTGGATACCAAGGTCTGTGGCGCTGGCATTGGGATGGCCACCGGAGGCATTGGTGTCACAGGAGAAAAAGGTGCAAGTGATTGGGCCGCTTGACTTGCAGACATTGAAGCTGTCTGCTCTGGGATCACCAGCTGCCAGTACCAGCGTGCCTCTAACCAGGCTGGAGCAAGCACTGCTGTGCTGTCATGTTGAGCGTCGTATTTGTCAAAGTCGAAGGCGGGATTAGCTCCAAGCTGTTGTTGACGTTCTGAGTCAGTCACATCGGGAAGAAAAAAAGAGGGTACAAATTAAGCACCGCAAAGACAAGACCGCACAGATCGCTGGATGATGAACACGGAAGTCCACATGTTCTGCAGAGTAAACAGCAGTCAGCGCCGGACATATGGTCTGCCTGGGAAAGACTCACCTTGATGTCCAGCAGAGCGCTTACCGGATCTTGCCAAGTGCAGCGCTCCTTGATGGCAAGGCTGATGTGTTCAAAGGTCCACACTGAGCTTGACAGCTCCTCATCTGAAAGATGGTCAAAGAGGGGTTGTGCTTCAATCTGAAGCGTGGCTGCCCATTTTCCCAGGTCCGTGCTCATGGTAGCTATCCCATTGCTGGACTTGCAGATTGCGTTGAAGAGAGCTCGACGAAGCTCACTTGATCGCCGGGACTTGTCCTTCACATAAAGACGGTCTTTGAGAAAAGTGACGGGCATGCCAAAACGCCACCTCGGTGTCTTTGACCTTCTGCTCCGGACTTGGTGCAGCGTCCACCTCTTGGACCATTTGCTCCGGCCTTTGTGGCTCAACGGTCAGTGCAGGGCTTGCTATGTTGAGCACTGCCTGGTGATCATGTTGACGGGCAAGTTCAACTTCACGCTCCTGCCGCCCAAAATCAGTCAGTAGGGAACCGTGGATTCAGTCAGTGATCGATACAAACAATATGGGGAATCAAGATGCTCATGTCAATCTCGAGCTGTAGGATAGAGACAACCATTCACCGGTCAGCCCGGGGGATTGACCATACTCGGGAGTGAAAAAGAATGAACTCACCACTTGCTGCAAGACATCAAAGCGTGGGATCCGGCCCTCGTTCAGAGCAACCTCCAGACACTGCCGTTTCTCGGCCAGCCGTCCCATCAGTTGCTGCCTCATAGCAGTGTAATGGCTTGCTGACTCTGCCTTTTTTTCGGTACACGTTAAATCCACTTGACTTGTCGAGAAAGGTTGCATGGGCCGTGTTGTGCCACTTGACCACCCTGATGGTAGTCTCATCTTTGCTTGAGGGAGCATTATTCCATCGCTTTCCGAGGGCGAGCTCTGCCAGAGCTTGAAGAGGACCTCTGACCTCGAACTTCTTGCCGAGCTGTTTCAGGTCGCTGAAGGCGCGCTCGGCGATGAGAGGCATGACCCGGGTCTTCTGAGCGAAGGGGGAAAGGGGCGAGGTACAGAGACAAGGAGTGTGAGCACGCTGGGAGCTGGAAAGCGGGGCGAGCGCGCCTAAAGTCGAAAAAGGAGTCATTCCGCGGAAGCCGGAGAGCATTCGGCCGCTTAGCTCGAGTACTCGAGCAACGCTGGGCGTCGATACTGCTGAGCCTTTGAGTGCCTTCACCTCGCCAGCAGGTGCGCGGGGTAAGCCATTTAGGCAAGCGTGAAAGCTGAGACAGAGTAATTGGAAGTGATGGGGAAAGTTCTCATACAGATCGTGACTAGGCAAGCCCCGCCTGTCGAGTCTTGGTCATGTGACGCTTGCGAGAGTTTGGACCCGGGTGTCCTGACGTGGATAAAGGAAAGCTGTGTGTCCCCGCCAGCACCTTACGGGCAAAAAGAATCCACAAGTTCCGCTGCTTTTCCTCCTCATTCTGAGTGCGCGCTAAGATCACCTCATTAACAACAACGTTTGCCTGTTCAGCTTCTGTGTGTTGCTGTGTGATCACAGCATTCTTGTTTTCGCTGACAGAAGGGGGGGCCCGAGTGACAAAAACCAGACGAGCTCGAAAGTTGGGACAGAAGAAAATGACTGTCCTTTTGGTCAGAAGTGGTCTGAATGGTGCACAAACCAACCCGTTTTCATGCCCTGCTTATGCCCTACTTATGTGCCATCTAGCCTGCCACAAGTCCGGATTGATCCCATATCGCTGCTGCACCCGGAGTCCGAGCCGAGCACGCACGTGCACAGTGGCGTATTGCAGGTGCGGGCCGGCAGGAACGGCAGGATGCAGGTCTCCGCCCTGTGACCCCCCGATATGCATTGATGGATCTGGCTCTGGGTCATTGAAAGGCTCGCAGAGCTGGAACACCTTGGCAGGTGTGAGAGCACCAAGAATCTGCACTACATGTGTTCGCTGGGGTGTGACGAGATTCCGGCACCAGCGCGGCGCCAGCCAAGCTGGCCGCAACAATGCTTGAGGATCATGCTCAGCATCATAGTAGTCCATGCCAGATGCAGGATTTGGAAAGTCCTGAGTGCGGTTATTGTGCTTCCCTCCCCTGCTGTCCTGGCTATACCGCTCTGATGGCCTCAAAGCAAGTCATCCAATACCCGGTCCAGTTTCTTATTGTGTTCTCCCTGTGTATCTCGGACTCCGCTTGCTCTTGCTGTACTTCAAGTTTTGCCTGAACACTGGAGGATTATTTTTTGTATCAGTCTGTGGTGTGGAATTTCTCCCCAAAATCCATGTGCAACATCAAGACCTTAAGCAGCTGGAGTAGGCAGAAAACAAAAACAGCAAAGCATCAGGGAGAAAGGCAAAAAAAGGTTGGGGAAAGAGACAGATGACCAACAAGCTTGCATACACAAGGAAGAGTAAGTCATGAGACTCAAGAGAGTAAGTAATCACAGTTTTTAAAAGGCTCTTTTCTAGTCCCAGCGATCAAGCCATGCCTTCGGATCAATCTGATACCTCCGCCGCGCTCGGAATCCTAGCCAAGCATGTCCGTGCACCCCCAGGGATTGATCAAGACAGGTAGGGTCAATGAGGACATCCCGTGGGTTGACCCCATCCCCCTCTTGCGCATGTGCGGGGGCTTGTATCACCGACCAAGATGAAATCCAGGCCTCCTCCGCTCCACGGAGGAAGGGCTTGCACAGCTGAAGTAGCTCAAAGTTGGCCGCTGTGTCACCACGAGTCAGCAGTCCCAGTGTCAGCTGTGGTGTTACCAGCTTCCTATACCAGCGTGCCGCAAGCCAAGCTGGCTGAGTCATGGCAAGAACATCATGCTGAGCAACATACACCGAGAAGTCAAACTCCGGATTCGCTCCAAGCTGTGATCCCATTTGAGTTAGTCAGCTGGGGGAGAGAGGGAAGGAGGTAGATTGAGTGAAACAAGCAGGACCGCACACATCGTTGAAAGATGAATTTGATTGTCCAAAACCTCTGCATCGAGTGAGCGAAGGGTTAGAGCCACAAATGACATCAACAGAAAGAGCTGCCTCTGACTCACCGCCACCCGCAAGGCTCCGATCACATCAAGCGAGGTGCGGCACACCTCCAATGTGTTCCAAATGTGTTCCAAGGTCCAGACTAAGCTGGACAGTTCAATGTTTCGAAGGTGCTCCAGAAGGAATCCTGCTTGTCTCAAACAGCAAGGAAGCCCATTCAGACAGTTCCTTGTCTGCGCCTTGTATTGTGTTGACAGTGCGACAAATTTTTACAATAGGTGTCCGAATCTTCTGGGCCTCTTGTGAACGGTATTCAGACATCGGTCCATCACGCGAGGCAGTCAGGACATCGAGATGCGCCTCGAGCCGGGCACAGCGTTCGCGCCAGAGTGTCGCCTCTGCCTTCTTGTCCGGCTGCTTCAGAGTCTGTGCAGCAGATGCAAGCGCAGCACTGGCTCCACTGTACAGCAGACGTCCTGCCTCAGCGCCTTCCTGGCGGCGAGCTTCTCTATACACTGACTCCTCCTGCCGGTAGCAAAGGCAGTCAGTAGCAGACTTGAGAATTGTTTTTTGAGCTGACACAAACAATATGCGGAAGCAGAATGCTCATGTCAATCTCCAACTGTAAGACGGTAGCACCAAGTCAACGGGTCAACCAAGATCACACTCAGGTAATCGAGTAATTGGGCCCTGCACTTACTACTTGCTGCAAGACGTCGACGCGAGGAATGTGGCCCTCCTTCCATGCAATCTCCAGGCAGTGCCGTTTCTCGGCAAGCCATTCCTTCAGGCGCATTCTCACATGAGTGTAAACGAGCCCCGTCCCGACGTAAGCGTTGCTCGGCTTGTCACGGGGAAGTGCATATGCCTATTTGTACCACTGAACCAGAGTCTTAACAGTTCCGTCTATGCTCCGATTACGATGCATCCACGATCTTTGGGTGGCGAGCTCTGCGAGAGCACCAAGAGGACCTCTGATGTCGAGGGTGAAACCCGTTGGTGGATGGTCGATGAAATGGTGGTCGTCTATAAGAGGCATGGCCAGGGCAGTGTGACCCTATCGAAGGGAAAGTAGGGTGAAGAGCGGAGACAAAGAGCGTGAGCAACGAAAGGGGTGCGAGCACGGCTAAAGGCGAAAAAGGCTCATTCCGCGGACAAGCCGGGCAGCCTTTCGGCCGCTAAGCTCGAGCATTCGAGCATCGCTGAGCGTCGACATTGTTGAGCGCTTTGAGTGCCCTCACTCCGCCAGAAGCACCAACGGGTTAGCCATTCAGGCGAGCGTGAAAGATGAGCAAGAGAAATTGGAACTGATGATGAAGAATTTGATAGGTCATGACTAGGTAGGTCCACGTCTGTTGAGTCTTGGTTGTGTGGGGCTGGAACCGGGGTGTCCTGACGTGTAGGAAGGAAAGCCAACTACGTAGTGGCAGCACCTTAAGGCGGGCAAAAAGAATCCGGAACTCCGCTGCTGTTTCCACTCCTCGTTTTTCGCTGCCGGTAGAATCAGCTCAGGAGGAATTGCATTGGTCTGTCCAGCTTCTATGCTCTTTGCGCTGTTGTTTCCTCTGACACAAAGGGGGAAAGAGGGACAAGCTGCAAACGAGCTCAAAATTGGAGATGGAGATGGCTGTTTCTGGTCTGGGGTACGCAAGACAACCCGTTTTTCACCCTCAGTTTACCCCCCATCTTGCCTGCCACATTTCCGGAACGATCCCGAATCGCCGCTGCACCCGGAGTCCGATCCGAGCATGCGTGCGCAATGGCGCATTGCGCCTGCGGAGCGGCAGGAGTGGCATGACGCGGGTCTCCGCTCTCTGACTCTTCCACGTGTAGATGTGGCTTGGGAACATTGAAAGGCTGACGAAGCTGGAGCAGCTTGGCAGTTGTGAGTGTACCACTGACAAATGACGAGTGTATTTGCTCGGGTGTGACCAGTTTTCGGTACCAACGTGCCTCCAGCCAGGCTGGCCGGGTCAATGAAGCATCATGCTCAGCATCATAATGGCCAAAATCGAATGCAGGATTTGATCCGAGCTGTTGTCCCGTATTGGATGGATCAACGGAAGGATGAAAAAGGGTGAGACTGGACAACGCAAAAAAGACCGCACCGATCTTTGAAATATAAAGTCAGGCGACCAGAATCTCTGCAGAGAGTGAGCAGTGGTCAAGGGTTAGACAACGAGGCAGATGGGAAAGCCCTCCGCAAACCTCCGGACTGACCGTAATCAGCAGGGCGCTCTCCAAATTGTGTTGGCACTCCTTCAAGGTGTGGTGAACATGTTCTAGGGTCCAGGCTAAGCTTGATAGCTCCACCTCCCAGAGCTGTGCCAAGCGAGGTGATTCCGCTTTTGTCTTTAGCTCAGTAGTCCATTTTGTCAGTTCATTGTCACGACATCCAACGACACCTACGGTGTCAGCCATCGCCAATAGTATCTTCTCGATTTCCCAAGTGTACTGGTGACGGGCTGTAGTCTGGCGCTTGCCTGTGCCTGTGTGGCCCTCAGGAGGACAAGGTGTCTGAAGCATGGCGTAGCGTTCAAGCCAGGCTGTTGCCTCTGCCTCCTTCATTTCCTGACTTGGACTCTGCGCCATTCCGGAAGGAGTTGTAGACTCGGCATCAGTTTGGCCTCTTGCCTCAACTCCTTCCGGGTGCCCGCAAGCTTCTTGAACAACAGACTGCCTCTGCTGACAGCATGAGTGTGTGAGTGGCAACCTTCAGACCTCTTCAAGTTTGCTTGACCGGGCACTGACAACATGCGAGAGCAAGATACTCATGTCAATCTCGAGCTGTCGGAAATTTGGATAATTAGAGACAACAGTCAACCAGCCAGCGGAAATGTTGCGCCAATATTCAGGTAGAATGACCAGAGTCAGCTTACCACTTGCTGCAAGACATCAACGCGTGAGATTTGACCCTCTCCCAGAGCAATCTCTAGGCACCGCCGTTTCTCAGTGAGCCATCTCATCAACCGCATCCTTTTGCGGACATATTCAACCTCTGTTTTGCGTGTCCTTATCTCATGAGCCAGCGCCAAAGCCCCCTCGTACCACTCTTCAAGTCTTGTAGTAGTGGCCTCTTTGCTCCTATAGCGTTCATCCCACGCTCTTCCAGAGGCGAACCCTGCGAGAGCACCAAGAGGGCCTCTCAGATCGAGCCGTTTGCGCTTCGTGCCGAGGTTGCTGAAATGTTCCTCGGCAACAAGAGGCATGGCCAGGGCAGTGTGACCCTATTCAAGGGGAAGAAGGGTGAGAGGTGGGGACAAAGAGCGTGAGCAACGAAAGGGAGAGTGCGGAAAAGCGGTGCGAGCGCGGCTAAAGTCGAAAAAGGCCTCATTCCGCGGACAAGCCGGGCAGCCGCGTGCGAACGTGCGCATGCACGCGTGCATACGTGGCCGGGAGCAGACACTTCCCCTACCTCCTGCGTTGACGCTTCAAGCGGATTAAGCGAACGTCGAACGTCGGATCAGTCCAGGTCGAGAAGGTGACCTCTCCACGATCGAGGTTGCTGGTGTATTAGCCCCGCTGTAAAATCTGTTTGCCTTTTTCAACCAAATCAAACAAAAGCATAGCGCGCGTGTGGCGCAGAGGAAAGTTTGGTCTAGGAGGGGATAAAAACCCACGACCCAAAGAGAGAAATTACAGCTGTTCGCGTTCATGTCAGAAAGACCGCAGCGAGGATCAGTCACAGGTTCCGACAGGCACAGTACTTGTCGAGGGATCAAAGGATCGCCTTCGGTGAACGCACCTTTGACCGTCAAGCGGACGCGCCCTGGACCGACTTGAGCGCGTCCTTGAGCGCCGCGAGGATCTTGTCGGCGTCGGCTGGCCGCTCGACAACAGAGACACCCATGTGACCGAACCTGCACGTCTCACGAGCTCGTCAGTGGTTGCTTTCTCTTGATCGAGAAGAGAGACACAGAGAGGGTGGCGACAACGTACCGAATGTACTTCGTCTGCGAGCGCGCAAGAGCAAAGCAACAGCAAGTATTGAATATTGTCAGTACCGTTTTCCCGCTTTCTTCGCATCCACGTGGCGCCCGCGAGCGCACCTTGATGTCCTTGTGCAGTCCACCGGCGATGACGATGCCCCGCTCGGCGAGCGCGCCAATAAGCGCCGGAGGCGGGATCCCCTCCGGGACGTACAGGGCCGTCATGCCGTTTGCGGCACCCTCTGCCGAAGTCGCGACCGTCTTGAAGCCGAGCTTGGCAGCCTGTACGGTTGACACCAGCGAACTAGCGCAGTCAGCAGAAGACTCGCGGCGAGCGACTCCCTGGGAACATACAGCATCGTTCAGTGCTCGCCGATACGTACCTCGTCACGGAACTTTGCCGCCGCCTCGCGGTGCATCTTGAACCTGTCCTCGAGCGAGACGGGGCCGTCGACGATCGTCTTGAGCGAAGCCTCGAGCGCGTAAATCAAGTTGACACTCGGCGTGGCAAAGTACGCCGGCGTGCCCTCTTCATAACTCTCCATGACGGGCAACCACCTCTTGTAGTTGGCAAAGTAAGCCGGGATCGGAGTCTTGCGCGCGTCGAGGACCTGGAGCGCCTTTTGCGAGAGCGCCGTGATCGAGACGCCCGGGGGGACCGAGATTCCCTTTTGCGAGGCGCCGACGACGACGTCGATTTGCCAGTCGTCCATGCGGATCTCTTCGGACGCGACGGCGCAGACGCCGTCGAGGACGATGAGCGTGTCGGGCGAGACGCGGCGAACCGTCTCGGCGATGGCCTTGGCGTCGGAGAGGACACCCGTCGCTGCGGGGATGAGGGGCCGGGTGTTATTTGACAGAGTCTTGTTCGTAGATAGGAGAGAAGACGCACAGGTGTCGACGTGAGTGAAAGTCAGGACCGAGTACTTTTCCTTTTTGAGCGCGGCCTCGACCTCGTCGAGCGAAGGCCGTCCACCGACCGGAGCGCCGATCTGGTCGACCTTGGCGCCGTAGGTCTCGAGGCAGTCGGCAAAGCTGGGCGTTCATGAGTGTTTTGGTCAGCGCCGACTTCTCGGTGAAAATCAGCCGAAGAACGTATTCGCTCGCTCGCCGGCAGACGCAGCGGAAGTCGGACTCACGCGTCTCCAAAGTAGCCAGTGTTGAGGACGAGGGCCTTCTGACCAGCCTCGAGCACTGCTCGGCAAAAGGAAAGGTCAGCTCCTTGCTCCTCCGCGTCCAAATGCAAGGTATGAACGCACAGTTGGCCGCGACGAGGTCCCACCCGAGGGTGCCGGAACCGGCGATGATGAACGGTTGACCCTTCTCGGTGTAGAGGAGCTTGCGGAGGTAGCGGAGGCAGTCTCCAAAGACGGGAGCAAACGCCGGCGAGACGTGGCTCATCGACGGGTGCGCATTCTGTGAGAGCGAGGCGGGCGGGATGCCCAAAACGGTTCGGTCGAGTGCGGTCGTCCAAGCGTGATCGGTACCACGTGGTATGAGTACGATAGTGCGCCGGAATGTGCGAGTTCGGAGATTTCGGAAGCGAGGGAGTCGAGAGTGGGGGGAAGGAGAAGAGTCAACACACCAGTCTCGCTTCACGGGGACAAAGAAGCGGCAAGACGGGGACGTACGGCAAAGAGAACTTCATCGCTGACTTCGACCGGGCCGGGGACGGACAGGAGCTTGTGCTCGGCTTGGACAAAGTGCGTGGTCGGCTGCGACGAGGAAGAAGAAGACATGCTGCGGAACTGTGACCAGGTTGTGCGTCAGTCCGGATAGCCCCCGTGCGTCGTTCCTTGGCCTAGTGAGCTCACCCGAGTCTATGCAGAGCTATGCAGCGAGGTGGGAGGGAGGTTGAACTTGTCCCGCGGCGAAAGCGGTCTTAAGTTGTCGGCCTCCACTCGCTTCCGCGCCGGATACATACGCGCTCTACATGTAGTGCGCACATATGTTTGACTACTACGAGACTGTCTATTACGTTGCGAAATCAAGAAACCGCTACACTCGAGGGAAATACTCATGCCTTGACATCCGGAGTAGTCGAACCAGCGCCCGCTGCCGCAGTTGCCGACGGCCCGCCGCCCGCCGCTGCCGCCGCCGCATGCACCTTCTTGTCCTTTGCGCTGGCGGCAGCGGCGTGTTCCTTGTCCTTCTTGTGCTTCTTCTCCTTCCGCCGCGCGTTCGCCTCGGCGACCAACCGCTCGAGTTCGCGGCGCTCGTCGTCGCCTTCTTCGGGCTGGACGGCCTTCAAGATGGCGCCGATGAACAGGATGGCCTGCGAGAGGGCGGTGTGAAGACGAGTCAGTGACATCCCATAGAGAAAAGTGAGAAACACCTGAATTGCGTACCTTGGCTCGGTTCATGAGCATCGCGTCAGTCACCGACGGCGATTCCTTCGAGAGGGCTGCATTCCCGACAGGGCGGATCAGCCACAAGGATCGGGGGGCATCACCGGCCTCTCGACACTCACCGAGGTCGACCACCTGCCGGAGCACCGCTCCCAACTCGAACTTGCTCCCCTTCCACGCGACGAGCAACAACGTCCCGCTCAACTCCTGCTCCAACTGCCTCATCTCTTCCTCGCCGAGGTCCCCCCTCTCCTGCCGCTTCTCCATATCGACCATCGCGCGCTGGACGTCCAACCCCGTCGAGAGGAAGGACCAACCCTCTTTCAGGGTCGTGCCCTTTTCTTTCACGCGCGACCACCACCCGGGGAGGCCGAGCAGGTTCGCGGACGGCTTGCGGTGCAGTCGGATGTAGGTCGTCGCCCTGCGTGCCTTAGTCAGTACTTTGTAGCGGTCCGATACCAACATTGAGAACGCACTTGGCCATGTAAACTTCGCCGAGCAAATGGCACAGCTCTGCAACGGGAAAATCTCGTTTGTCAGTCAACCTCTTTTAACGCCCGTAGCGACAGGGACCAACGCCACTCACCAACACCAAAGCTCTCCATCGCCAAATCCCTCGCCTCGTCCCTCATCCGTTCCGCAAAGCGCTTCGTCTCGGGATCGTCCTTGTCTCCGGGTTTGCTCGCCTCGACGAAAGGCCTCACGCGGTCCCTCAATTTCTGCGCGAGCGTCTCAATCCGCTGCCGTTTCTCCTCCCACGACTTCTTCTCCTCTTCGTACACTTTCTGCTTCTGCTCGGCAGACAACTTGGGAGGTTTCCCCGCGAGGTGCGACTTGGGGGTGCCGGTTTCGTGTCCGTGAGCGTGTCCGTGAGTGTGCGAGGTGGATCCGTGCGTGGACGATGCAGCCGAGGCGGTCGCGCCTGATTCGGCGCCGAGCGGCGCGGAAGCCGAAGCGGCCGGTGCGCTGGTCGCGCTCGCGGCCGTTCCAGTCGGCGAGACGCCCGGCGCCGCCGCCGCCGCCGCAGGAGTGGGCGTCGGCTCGACATGCGCCTCGGAGTGGAGCGCTGATTGCGCGGGGGTACTCCTGCCCGAAGTGGGCTTCGAGCCTGCGTCGACCTGGGGAGAGGGGGGGGGATCGGGAGAAAAGTCAGTGAAAGCCCCTCGCCCGGTGGACGGGACTGGAGCGGACGCACCTTTCCCGCCGCCTCGGCTTCCTCTTCTTCCTCCTCCGCTTGGGCCTACGAGACTATGTTGTCAATTCAGCAGTTCCTCGACGGAGGCGCGAATCGAGAGGACTCACGAAAGCCTTCGAGACTTCTTTCCCGAGCGAGATCTCGCCGATCCAGTCCTCGAACGCCTTGCCCCCAAACATCTGACTGAACAGTTGACTGTTGGCGGTAACAAGAGAGGTCAGCTTCCTTCCCCCTCTCGCTGCCAAAGAAATCTCGCTCGTCCCGAGTGGCACTCACCCGGGATCGGGCATCACGTCCTCCCCGCCGGCTTCGCCCATGGCGCTCTGCTTCCCATGCTTATCGTACACGGCACGCGAGTTCGAGTCGGACAAGATCCTACCGGGCTTCGAGAGTCAGCAACGATCTCGAGTCTTGGCTCTGAGACGGGCCGCGAACAGTGAGGAACGCACGTGTAGGCCTCGCTGATTTCCTGGAACTTGGCCTGCGCATCTGGGTTGCCGACATTCTTGTCTGTACGGAGTTCGAGTCAGCGTTCGAGTCGATACAGCGGTGCGAAAAGGGACGAACCGGGGTGCCATCTGAGCGACTGCTTGCGGTACGCCTTTTTCAGTTCTGCGTCGCTGGCGGCTGCGAGTACGCCCAGGAGGCGGTAGTAGGACGGGTCCTTGACCTTTTCGCCGTCACGGTTGAGTCCGACGTCGTACTCGGTCTCGGGAACGAGAGCAGCAGCGGGAGCCGGCGAGGTGGCGGCATGGGCAGCAGCGGGAGTCGCCATGGTGCTAGCTTGCTATGCAGTCAGTCTGTCCTTTCAGACTGCACTCCCAAATGTGCTCTTCGAGAGTCTAGCGCGATGGGGATGAGCGAGGGCCTCGCCTCGTTCGTTCGTCCAACATTTGACGATGACGCTCGAGCGGCTTCCCTCGCACACAATTCTGGGACGAGACTGCTATGTCCATACGATTCCAGGCAATCGCACTGCTCTACTCGTCCAACTCCGGTCTCCCGATTCGCCACGCTCCGACCGCGACCGATCTCAGCTCTCCCGTCTTCGACGCTGTCTCTTGCTTCGAACGCATGCCCACATCCATCGCGTTGTCGGCAGCGCTATATGTCAGCTGGGAAAGAAGGCGCAGCTCGGGCGTCTTCTGTACGTGCTCTAGACGGTGGCCGGTCCATCCGCGGCATGTCCGGCGGTTCCTCCGAATTCCCGAAGACTTCCTCGCTTGCTCTTCTACGGTGTGACTGCTATACCGTGGCAGAACCGAGAACACAATGCGGCGCACAGAGGTAGACCACCAAGAACCAAAGCGGCTGACCATGCGCGATGTCGTCGCTCAGCTAGTTCTCGTGGTGCCCAAGCGATCGAGAAAAAAGGGCATGGACGCCGACCCGCTCATCGAGAGGCTCAACACGGCCTTACTGAACTTGTGGTCGCGGCCGTTCTACGCGTTCATCGAAATTCATCGAAGAAGCCATTGGTTCAAACAGGCTTCCCCACGGTTTCAAGGCACGTTGCGCTGGCTCTTGTTCAGCTTTGCCAAGATCAAATCCGCAGAGACGACCTTGGAGTACAAGCTGCGGCTGCTTGCAAAGCTCTTGGTACGTCTCTAACCGTCTGCTTTATTCCATTTGCCACGGCAAACCGGGTTCAACCTGATCTCGAGCGCTTGACAGAAGGAAACCAGCTTCAAGTCCATTGCCGCCGACCTTGCGCGTCTCCACCTCGAATTCCATTGTAGAGACAAGATGCTGATGATGCTGACACACAGAGCTGGCCGGCCGCTGACGTTGCTTGCAAAGACGCTGAGAGCGGCATCCAATTTGCCGACCAGCTCTGCCGAACCCCTGATTTGAGCCAGGTCAAAATACCACCCGGGGCAATACCGGAGAGGCCTCATTACAAAACATGGCTGGATGAGTTCCGGCTCCTGGCCTTGATCAGTGCATTGGGCCTCAAGTCCGGTAAATATGTCATTGCTGATGAAGAGAAGAACGGCGCGGCTTTCGACCGAGCGAAACCTGGCCTGCGCACAGAGATGCGTACATGGTATGACACAATGAGGCACGCCCTTGTAGAAGATACCTACAACAATCTCAATCCGGATCAAGCCCGCACATGGAAGCAGTGGAACAAAGACATGTGGGAAGCAGTGGCCACTATCCGTCAAAAGGTGCCAGACTTTTATGACAACGACGGCACCACCATGTCGGAGGACCGACGAGTTCTCATTGCGGCAAACTTTCTGGTACGTTACACCTTGTATGCTTTTGAGCCGAGAAAATGCAAAAGCTAATTCACGGACTTCCAGCTTGCTCACAAGTTTGTCACAGCTCAACAGCCTCCTGCTGTCTGGTCTGAAGCAGCAAAACAAGCGTGCTTATGTGGTGATGCACTAAGTTTGGCAGATGTTGCTGAGTTGGAGGGAAAATGCCCTACTCAGGCTTCTTCTGCTCACGCTCCTACAATGGTAAAACAAGATTCTCCATCTTACAATTCTGTTTGGAAACTTATATGTCTGCCCATGCACAGTCAGCGCAGAGCCCTGAGGAGGTAGCCTTGCCTCATGCAGATTTGGAACCTCATCAGACTCGGGTGTGCACTCTTGCGCTTTGACATTGTCCAAAATGCCCTGCTCCCATTCCTGACTCTTCCCTCCATCAGGAGGACCCTCCGCATCAGCAGGATATCCTCAGCAATCTGCAGTACCAGCTTTGGCTCACCATCTTCATCTATCCACTTGGCCCTGCCTTTGGCGACAACCTTTGCCCAAGTGCGGAGATGGTGGAACGCAAACTTGACAGTGTCCAGTCCGGACTCTACTCTAAACTCCAAGATTGTTATTCTCCCTTCGCATCCCACTTTCAGGAGGCGGAGCAAACCGGCAACCTCATCAACGAAGCAGCTTTCTGGCTTGCATGGATGCGGAGCTTACGTCGCCACATCTTCAGGGTCAGGGAACAAACAACCATTCGGTCCATTCCCAGTGATAGCGCTTCCTTGGAAACGTGGCGCATACAGCGTGCAGCAAACATTCTTGTGAGCCTTCTTTCTTTTTGCCGAGTCCTGTCTCGCAGCACTAAATCAGCTTTGTACAGCTCTGGAACCTTGGTCGCTGCGGGGCAGTCGACAGGGCAGTGGCTGAGATCGTGAGTTGCTCCCTCATTTTCCAAGCCTGCACCACTGCACTTCCTGATACAGGCTACGGCTGCTCCCAGTCCCGGAAAGCTCAGCCCGGTCGACACTCCTTGCACCGAGACCTGCTCCTGTCACTTGGCAATCAGCCACGAATTGCTCACCGTATTGCAAGAAAGGTGTACAGAGTTGAACCACTCGCATGGGAGCAGACCCGCGCCTAGCAGCGTGCCGTGTTTCTTTCCCTCCGGCTCTTTTTGTTCTTTTCTTTTCTTTGTAAACTTGTCAGATCTGCAATTTCTCTTTGCAGTCCTTCTGCACATTGCCTGGCTGTGTTTGTGAGACTTTGTGTGATTTAGCTTGATTTGCAGTTGCTTTTTGGTCAAGCTGCTCAACTGTTTGCCACCGTTGAAGGTCAGCGAGAAGACCGAGCGAGAGAAGGCCAACATCGCGGCCTCGCCGCGATCCGTTTGTCCAACATCTGACAATGACGCGCAGCTTAGTGTCCTGCTCTTGTACTGGACATAGCTTGCCCACGCGACTACAGAGGACGAGGACGGTTTGCCCCTGACCCCGCCATGACCCGCACGCTCCTCCGCGGGATGTCCGGATCTTCTTCGAGGACACTCCGCGGACATGCCGATCCAGCGCACACCAATAGACTGCAACCGTCTCTCTTCTTCTCTCCTTATCACCAATCTCACCTGTCAGACATGCCGCAGAGACCAGCGGCAACTCCGGCTATTCCGGCAGCAAAGAATTTAACGATGCGCGACGTGATTGTGGCGTTGCGAAGCCTCAGCTTACCCAAACATGGGGTCCTCGACGGTCACACAGAGGAGCTTGGAAATGCCTTGATAGCCTTGTGGTCTCGACCTTTTGTTGATTACTGGGAATACTTGCGAACCAGGAATACCACCCAAAAGACTCAACGTGAACTTGCCAAGAAGCTGCGATTCCTCCTCCTATTTGCCAACAACATCCGAAACGATGTTGCAGCAAGTGCAGAAGACCGAGTCCAAAGGCTTGCTAAGCTGCTGGTCAGTCTGACTGTTGAGCTATTTGTGTTGCAAGTGTCAAACTGATCAGCCTTCTGGCACGTGCAGGTGGAAAGGAGTTTCAAGAACATTGTCAAATCACTGCCACCGGTGCGCCTCTTTCCGGTGTACTCACAGCCTACGGGAAAAATAATGGGATGCTGCTGTTCAGACAACTGCGGATTTGGATGACTACAACACAGATGCCGAAGCTGGCAATGACTTTGCCCAGGTGGTAGCCAACGCCACCAACCTGAAGAGTATCACCATTCCACCTGAAGCCACAGAGATCTCACTCCGATACAAGTCATTCCTTTCTGGTCTCCGCCTTGCTGTTACGCTCAGCGCGTTGGACACTCACAAGCAATCCGCCGACCTCGCAATGTCAACATCAGCCTTGGACCGGATTGAGCCTGGCCTCGGCAAGGAATTGGATGAATGGTATCACACCTTCAAGAACAGATTTCCAAAAACTGAATATGACTCATTATTGCCGGCACAAGTGCTGGCTTGGAAACAATGGGTTGAAGAGATGCGGAGAACGGTCCAAAGTATCCGCAAGTGGGCTCCGCTGAACGCTGAGCTCGAAGAATTCATGGTCTGGCCAGACCACAAGAGCGCTAAAGACCAGCAAATTTGTGCAGCAGCAAGATTTGTGGTAAGCTTGCTGAGACCTGGCCAGTCAAGTCATTTGCGCGGACCTCATCCTCTGTCTTGCGCAGCTCGCCCATGACTTTGCCACAAAGGAGCAGCCTCCTGGAACGGACCCGTCGGGGTCCAACACTGAGGAGCGAGCCGAAGGACGTAGGCAAGGTTTTGCAGCCTGGTCCTGCCGTCAGCCGTAGCGTGAGGCGAGAACTGGAACTATAGGAATACTACACACCTGGTCCTGCCGTCAGCCGTAGCGTGAGGCAAGAACCAAGAGAGTCACGATGACGCGAAGTCAACTTGGACTCGACAAAACAAGCCTCCCCTTCATCACTATACCAGTCCCGCCATAGTTCCGCTCGTGGTGAGGCGAGAGCCTTACACCTCCACTGTTGTGGACCGACGCTGCAGAAGCTG
>KQ954562.1:0-24896 GCA_001541205.1 Rhodotorula sp. JG-1b | reverse complement strand
TATGCGGCGAGAGGGCAACCTTGCTCGCCTCGGCCCCACTTCGTCACGACGTTCTGACCTTTGATCTCTCTCTTGCCCTCCGATCCAACTGCTGGCGACTACACAGGCTGAGCAAACTTGAATTTGACCGACTACCGACCGCCTGACGCGTTGCTCCCGACGCTGCCTGCTTGACGATTCCCTCCGACTCGACTCGAGTGCTTGCCTCTGCTGAGACTGCGTGCTCCGAGGCCCGACAGGATACTGGCGTTCAGTCCGTCACCAAGCTTTCGCCGCTCTCTCCGCCATGCACGTGGCCGCTAGATCGCCGTGCATGCCAAGGTCACGTCAACTTGGATCCGCTCTTTCCCTTTGTCCCTTGTCCTGACCGTGACCCCTTGCGCCACCCGCCCGCCGCGCTTTCCCCTTGTTGTGCCAATATGTCTCAGCCTCACTACGCCAGCAGGAGGACATCGCCGCTCAGCCCTCATCTCACCCTCCGAGAGGGCTTTGAAAGACGAGCGTCGGACGAGAAAACGATGCTCCTCTCTCCCTCTTCATCCGAACCCGCCTCGCCCAGTCCTCGCACCTGAACGGGACAACGAAACTCTCGTCGTGCAACTTCAACCCAGCCCTCCTAATCGATCCCACCACTATGGCCTGCCTCTCGCCTCACTGCTGGCTCCCTCTGGCCTTCGTGTCGTACAGGCGTTCGCGCCAGCTCTCGCTCTCTTCGCTCATCATGCCAAGGCCATTGCCGTTCCTCGCCCTTTCTGCTCGAGTGTAGACTTGTGGTGCGGTCAGCTCTGCGCCTACGAGAGTAAGTCTTAACACAGAGGCACTGGCTTTCTCAGGAAGCCAACAGTTAAGCTGACGCGGGAACCCCTCTTTTCAGGTAACGGAGTCGATCGCTTCACCTTGCCGTACGCCAAGCCGCCTACTGGCGCGAACCGTTTTGCCGACCCGCTTCCTCCGGAGCGTTTCAATGTCAGGTGAGTGATTCGACAACGCTCGGCACCTTTTGCCCTGCTCCAGTCCGCACCTACGCATCGCCTTGAGCTGCTCGCTGACCCCTGCGATCCCGCACCCACCACAGTCTCGACACGCGCGCGTTGCCGCAGCCTTGCGCGCAATTTGATCCGGCCACGGGCGCCGAGATCGACAAGTGATTGCTCGTCACTGCCGCCGCCGATTCGCTCTTCCGCCGCGCCATCTTGCAGTCCGCTCCGTCCGCTCGATTACCCCGACCTCTCCGTCTCGACCGCGAACACCGTCGGCCGCCATTTCGTGAACGACCTTCTCGGCTTGTCCGACTTGGCCAGCTTGCGCTCCGCCAGCTTCGACTCGATCGTCCAGGCTCAGATGCAACTCTCCGCCGAGGCGCTCGGAATCGCGGCTTCGTTGCCCGACCTTTCGTTCGCCGAGCCGCTCAACTCACGAGTGCGTCGCCTCTTCAATATACGCTCGCTGCTGACCTGCGCCAGTAACGATTCCTGCGGTTCGGCGCGTTCAGGGACGATATCCTGGCGACTTTTGACAGTGTCCCGTCGAGGAGCAATCGCTACGTCTGGCTCATTGTCAGTTCGTCAATCAGGTGCAATCTCGTTGGGCGGCTTTCGCACGCACGGGCGAGCCAAATGCGGACGGTTTCGGCGGCTGGTCCCCCGTTTCTGGTTGTGACGGCGAGTTGACTGGCTTGTCCATCAGCCCCAGCGGTGGCGCACTCAGCAGTGTGCGGTCTATATTTACGCCTGATCCCTACCCCCCGATTTTTCTTTTTCTTACTTTTTACGTCCGGCTTGGGAAAAGAAATCACCCTCATTTGAATTCTCGACACCCCTTCGCATCCTCACAATCCGACGAGACCCCATCGAACCGCTATTAGCCTCCTGCAACGCACTTTTCCTCCAGTCTGCAGGCTGCGTCAGAATTGCGCTGGAGAAGAAAGAAATGGCGCAAAGCGAAGAAGTCCGCTCGAGAGCATCGACTGCAGCGCGTCCGACTTCTTCATCCAGCCAACGCTGCTCACATGATGGTGCTTTCTCGCCACCGTAGGACTCGCGCGCTTCGGAGGAAGTCTGCGCAAGATCTGCCGTCTGCGCGACCTTCTCAAGTCCCTGCTCTGCGCTCCGTTCATTCACGACTTGACGGACGCAGAGACGATGGCGAGCGCCTTGCAATCGGAATCGTACGCAGAGAAGAATTACAGAAAGCTGCGGTAGAAGCGGTATGTACGGGCAAGCTAACAGGGGGGTGGTACACAAATCAAAAAGTTCGGAAGCGAGCGTCTATAATGTCGGGAGACTTGGGATTCGGCGGCGCAGGTCATCAGGCTTCGCTGGCGACGGTCTCCTCGCGACGGTGAGTGCCGGTGACCTTGTCCTTGAGATTCCGAGCACGGTCCTTCAGGCCGTCCTTGGCCCAAACGGCAGTGCGGTACGGAGCGAGTTGCATCTTGCCGCGGTGCCTGTACACGATCGCAGAATCATCAGCTCGTAGGCCTTGTCCTGCACACCGTATTCCATGTCTTACTCACCTGGACTCGAGAGCCTTCTTGTGCGCGCGGTCGATCGCCTTTTGTTCGTCCTTGTCGATGACGCCGTCGTCATCGGCACGCGCGTTGATCTGCGCCTGGTTTGCTTGACCCTCCTGTGCATGCGATGTGCGTCAGTGAGTACGCTGCGTCCCTCTTGGCTTGCTGGAGCACATACGATGCGGTCGTATTGCTCGAATTCGTGGCGCTGCGTTTGGGTCACCGCGTATCTGAAAAGAGAGCTCTAATGTCAGCCAAATCTTCACTTCGACCCCTCGGAAGAACTCGGAAGATGTCACGCACTTCTCGTGGTCCTCGTCGAGGCCAGAGTCCAAAACGACCGTCGTGACCAACCAGCCGACAATCTCGACGTTGTGCGTCTGTTTGCACTGCTCGTTGATGTAGTTGACGCGAAGAGCAGCAGCCGAAGACTGCGGGACAATGATCGGCAGCCTGATCTCCTTGGGCTCGTCGTCGACGAGTTCACTCAGCCCTGAAGGAGGCGGGAGGTCAGCAACCCGAGCAGACGATTGACTGGCATTATCGAGCTCACAAAGCGTCGCGAACGCGTCCCGGGTCTTGCCAAGGGGTCCAATCTTGACACTCGAGCCACCGTAGTCGAAGTAAAGCGCAGACGAGTACCGGTCGTAGGTCGGCAGCCGGATCGGTTCGTCGATGTCGTAGATGAGCGCATTGCCGTCTTGCCTAGCCTCCCGCTTCGACAGCTTTTCCTTCGCCTCCAACGTGGACAAGACGAGCTTCTTCTCGCGCCATTCGAAGTCGGTGCCCTCGACTGGCTCGACGCGGATCGGCTCGGTGATGCAGACTGTGCCGGTATCCCATCCGCTGAGCTCGCGCGGGAGATTGAGCTGGACACCCTTGAAGAGGATCGAGACCGAGATCTTTCCGAAGCCAACGCCTGCCTCAGAGATTTCCAAGATCAGCATTCGTACGTTATCCCCGAGGATGAACGACCTGGACGACGCACCGTCTTGGATCGCATACGTCCTGGTCACTTCGGAAGAGTACCGCAAAGTCTCCTGGAGCGGGAGATCAACAATCCCAAGGATAGGGTCGTGTTCGCGAAGTCGAGCGTCGCGGACGACGAGCCGAAGCGAAGTCTGCGTGAAATCGCGAATGAATTGCTCGGTTCCGGCCTCGAAGAACGGCATGGTGGAGTATTGCTTGACACGGGTCCTATAACACAAAGTCCCACAGTCAGTTCGGCGTTGACAACGCATGTGAATCCAAAGCGGAGAAGGGAAACTCACCTTTTGGAGAAAACAGATCCAGCAAAGGTAGGGTCGATACCGTCAGAATCCCGAAGTCTTGCCACAAAACGACCACCGTACGTACTTGTAAGTCATAGAGTCATTCAAGTACAGCTCCACGTATGAACTCGGGATCCCGTCGTCTTGCTCGGACGGGTCGTCGGTATCCTGGCCGGACTGACCCTCGCGGATCCGTCCCTTCCGTCCGGACAGGTGCTGGCGTTCGAGACCGAAGATGTTGTGGACGATGACGGAGAGAATGCCGGCAGGGTAGCTGGGGTCGGGCGGAGTACGGGAAGCGTCCGCTTCCTCCTCGGTGTCCTGGCTGTTCTCCTCGACCTTGAGCTCCGGCCTGTCCTGGAGTTCCTTCGGCAAGGCGTGATCGATGCCCGGCTTGAGTTTTAGCTTGGGGTTGAGCTTGACCTTTTCGAAGAAGCCGACGCTCCAGGTGACCGTGCCGGACATCTCGTCGGCGCTGTCAAGGGCAAGCAGTCGAAAAAGCGTCAGCGGGCATTTCCCGTCGTCGATCGTGAACGACGCGATAGACGCACTCTTCGAAGCCCATGAGCTTGTCGGTACGGTGATGCATCTCGTTCGGCTTGAGCATGAGGTCGTGGATGGGAACTTGAACGCGACCGACGAGGTCGTCCGCCGAAAGCTTGTCCCAGTCCCAAAGCTGAATGGACAGCTTTTCGGCAGCGCGGACCTCATCGGCAGAGACGAGGATGAACGCAGTCTGCTCCCAGACCGGGTTGAGGTCCTCGGGGACGATACGGGTCGAGTAGAGCTGCGGCGTACGACGACATCAGCCTCGTGCCTCAGACGACGGGAAGACCGCAATTCGAAGCGAACGAACCGGCTTTCCGAACTTGCTGTAAGCGATGACGACGTAAGGGTCGCTCTTGCCGTTGTCGTCTTGAGCTGAGAGACCTTGCGCGTGGTGGATCTGCGATTTCCGCGAAGTCAGCTCGAGATCGCTCCGCTTTTGAGCTCATTCAATTCGGTCTCACCGTGATCATAAAGACTCCAAGAGCGTCCGTGTCGCGTTTGATGCCATCTCCTGCCAAAAGCTGGGCCTGCGTTCGGTGTCAAGAAAAGGCGATCAGCACGCGAAAGAGAAGGTTCAGTTCTCTCGGACTCAATCATTGCGCTTACGATGTTGAGCGTCATAGACTTCGGCGCACACTGTGAAGGCAAAATGATTATTACTTGATTTGAAAACGAACAGCGGAGAGCAGAACGTACGTAGATGGAAGTGGCGGCGGCAATCGACGACTGGACGAAACCACTGATGAGCGGGAGATCGAGTACGTTCGGCAAAGCCTTTGCGAGCGGGATGGCCGACTAGACGATGGATACAAACGTCAGTATACCTAAGAAGAAGGTTTCTTCGGAGGGATGGGTGGGAGATGGGTGGGAGAGAAACTCACGGCGCTGATCGCGGGGACGCCCATGAGCGTGAACGTGACGTTGCGGATGTATGGCGGCTTCGAGACCATCTGGCAACGCAGGCGGACCGTGCCGACGACGCTCTCGACGGCGACCCAGATCGGGACGGGGACGTGGAGCAAGTCGTGCATGCCGAGGAAGAACTTCATGACGAGCGAGATGTTTTCGTTGGTCGAGTGTTCCTTGCCCGGAGGAGCAAAGCTGTGCGCCGAAGCATTATCGTCGTCGTCGTCGTCAGTGCTGCCCACCACGCGAGGAAAGCGGGGCCCACTCACTAAGCGAACGAGATCTCGTAATTGACATAGTCGCCCGTTTGGCCCTCGTCTTCGGGATTCTCCTGCTTCAAGACTTCGTCCGTCTTTTTGCGCTCTTCCTGCTCGTTCTTCTCGCGCCGGTTCGGGTCGAGTGCGTTCTCGCGGTCGCCTTGGTCGATCCACTCCTCCTTCGGGTAGTCGACGTCCTGCGGTTGGTCCGGGAGAGCGCGCATGTTCAAGATGCGGAAAGCGTTCTTGCCAATCGTGAAGTCTTCGATCTGGAGATTTGGTGCAAATGTAAGCCGTTGCTCCACTTCAACTTGTGCAAAGTTGGGGTCATAGTAGACCGGCCAAGCCGAAGTTGCAGGTAAGAGAGAAAACTCACTTTGACGGCGTCGACGAATCCGGGAAGGGAAGCCTGCATGACGTCTTCGACCATGTCGATGATGCTGACAAACATGTCGGGGTTGATGAGCGGCCAAACGACCTTGACGAACGAGTTGAGCCATTCGACTGATCTGCGCCCCCCCAGAAAAAGAGCCCGTGAGCAAGCCGCGCCCCGTCGTGCTACCTTTCGCACGTCCAAGTGTGAATAACCGCGCAAGTAGAGGCTAAATACTCACTCGGGCGTGGGCGGCGCGTACTGCTCTCCGCGCTGCTGGTGCATGTAGAGCCTGACGCGCTCAAACTCCTTCTCAATCTTGCGGATGACCAACCCGTGCGCGAAAAAGACACAGATCGCGACCGCGCCAATCACCTCCGAGAAGAAGATGAAGCTCTTCCACCCGGCGCCGCGCCAAGCGGTGAAGAACCAGATGACGCCGAGTCCGCCGATCGTCGCCATCGCGTACAGGTTGATGGTGGTGGCGATCGCTTTCAACCCCTCGGTGTCGACGGGAGGCGGGAACGGTTTCAGGCTGAGGTTGGTCGGTTCGACGGGGTTCGGAGAGATCTGGTGGACGTGCGCGTCCTGGGACGGGTGGTTCGTCGCTGGACCGCCCTTGAAGGGCTTGGACGGGTCGATGTGCTCCGGGTCGAACAGCTGGGGCTTTTGGAAGTCTATGCGAGGGGGATCCAAAGGTTGTAAGCATTCAACCGATCGACTGTAGCCGTCGCCCAGGACCCGCAGGTTCGACAGAGGGAAGCGGCGCCCGTACCTTCGAGTTTCGCATCTCGGATCCAGACAGTCCGTCCGGTAACCGGGTCGTACACTTCACGGTCCCCCTCCGCCTTGAAGCCGCGCGCATCCGGCTTCGGGTTCGCCCTGGCCTTTTTCATCGCCTCTTCCTTTTCGATCTGACCCTCAGTTTTCGGCCCCTCGTCCTTCTTTTTTCCCGGCATACTCAGGCGGTGCTTGTGCTTGCTCTCTTCGAGCGAGTCCTTGCTGTCGTTGGGGTTGTTGAGGTTGCTGCGCTGGCGGAGCGCGTCCTGCTGCTCTTCTTCGCCCTGGCGGCGCAACGCTTCCTGCTTCAGGTGTTCGCCCTTGTCCGAGTCGTCGTTGACCATATTCTATTCGGGCGGTAAGGGTCAGCAGTTTCTCCTCATCGCGTATGGTGAAGCTACTCACCTTTTGCTGCTCAAAGAGGGCGCCGACGGTCGGGATCTGCGAGAAGAAACGGACGACGAAGACGCCGAACAGACGGACGAATGAGCACATCCACCTTGCTCGCTACAACTCGCCGAACTTACCTTGTTCTTGGCGCTGTAGGCCATGATCTCCCAATTGTCAGCACGGGTGTGTCCACGCGGGCGGAACAAGGAGAGCGATCAAGGGGAAGAACTGACCTCCAGCCCTGACCGCCGTACTGCGGAGCCGGGTGTTGCTCGTACGCATGGCGGTCGACGCCGGGGAGGTCCATCGGCGACGAGTTGACGCCACTCATAGTAGCGATACTCTCGTCGCTACAGGTCGCTGTACCGGAGAGAACAAGGTGAGACGGACCGGACAAAGTGCAATTCGATGACGCGGAGAATCTTCGGCTTGCGAGTTGCGGCGGTGGAGCTTCGATCTCTCTCGTCCGCAGGCGCCACGTCATCACTCGCTCTCTATACACGCATGCATGTCCATTCAATCGCTCCATTACGAGGCATCTACAGAAGGGCAGTCCAAAAAAGGACGTAGGTAAATATGTACAGAGGTGGGGAGAAATCTCAAAACGCTGAGATCCGGCAGAAAGTTCGAAGTGCGCGGCGGCGACGCCTTATGAATGCTGAGCCTTGACAGCTTCGGCGGTCGCGCGAGCCTCTTGGGCGTCCTTGCCTTCGAGGAGCGCGTCTCCCATCGCGACTTCGTGGTCCTGGCAGATCGCAAAAGCGAGAGTGACGGAACGCATGTCGATGACAAGGGCGATCAGGATGAGCGCGCAGACCGGAAGAGCAAACCGAGTCCGTATGGGTGGGCTACTTTGGAGACAGCCCCGAGGCAGGAGGTCAGGATAACGAGAGAGAAGGAGAAACTGTACCTTTCCCGTAAGCTTGCCAGCAAACCGCTTCGCAAAGCCGTTCACTTGCTGTGTAAAGCTCGGTCCAGTCTTGACGCCTGGGCAAAACGTTCAGCAAAGCTCTCGGTCAGATCGGCGCACTTGATCCACACGAAAGGAGGGCGAGGAGACGGCGCGCGTTTAATGTAACTCACTGCCGCCGTCCGAGTCGGGCATCGTCGACGCTCCCTGCGAGGCCGGGATCTCGGGTCGTTCATCCGCCGCTTCCCACCGTTGAGTGATCTGGCTGTGGGATATACGGAGGATCGCAAAGATCAGCCTGCTGCGTCGTGGGAATCGCATCGCAACGACAGCGACCTCGAGACTTCTCCGGCAACTCACTTGAAATGCCCGCTTCGGCCTTCGCCATGTTCGACACTCCGAGCGATCATCCTGTTGGACGCATCATAGGCGAGTGCGTGACCGGCCTGCGATCAATCGCCGTCAGAAGAGAGGCGGACTTGTCAGTACTGTCACCCTCGAGGCTTGGGTTCGAGTCTTTCGGTTGGGCGTCGCTGGCGTCGCGCCAGATCAGTCGACTCGCAGAAGCTCATCACCGGCTCACCATTTCGCTGTGTCTTCGAGTATAGTCGTGTTGCTGTGTAAGAAAGATGGCAAACGATGACGAAAAAGTGCCGCCCCACGCGGAAGCAGATCAGGAAAACTTTTCTGCCCCATGGACGAACGCGGGCTCAAGGCTGTATGAACGACAAGATATTGCAGCAGGAATCTGCTGGGCGAGCGTAATACACGGATTCACAGGGGGTCCGAGGAACGAAATCGGATCGCGCGGCGCGCGAAATCGATTCTTTAAGGCGCGACGTCGACCTCACTCGCGCTTGACGGCCGCGACCATCACGTCCCAGCCAAGGAGTCCTCGCAGCTCGAGCAGGCGGCGGGCTTCTCGCCACCGGCGATTGACGTCGAGCGCAGACAGGAGCGCGTGCTGGACGTCGCCGTGGACCGCGGCCGTTTCCTCCGGTCGGTAAATGATATAGTCGGCAGCTGTGAGTGCGGCGAGCACGGAGCATGGCAGAGTTCGGTGCTCAGTAGACCATACACTCATTTCTGTTCTCGAGATGAAATGCCCGACTCACGCGTGAGGAGGGAACGCAACAGCGAGCCGATCAAGAACGAGATGATGGCGACGACGAGGACAAACGAGAGGGTATAAGTCCTCCGGACGGCGACGACGCCGCTCGGAGACGTCTCGGTCACGTCGACCGTCGAGGCGAGCATGCTGGTCGTCAGGCGAGAGAGCGGATAGCCGCTCAAGAGGCTCAGGAGCGGTCCGCCCGGTGTCGAAGTGGTCGAGGTAACGGTGTCGCGGCGAGATGCCTGTACGGACTGTCAGCGTCAGTATCGCCGGGTAGCCAAAAAAAAAAAAAACCTTTTCCATGAATACTCACAATAGGCGAGAGTGCCATTCTACCTCCGCTCGCAGGAGATTGCGCTTCCTCAGTCGCGGGCGTCGTCATTCCTGGCGATTTCGGGTCGGGGAACTCGAACTCGTCCGGCACCGGCGTCACCGGCTTGGGCGCCAACAAGCGCGTCGACACGGCGAGGGGTTTCTGCAAGCGCGGCGGCAGGATGTCTGGAGTCGTCCGATTCGGCTCGATCTCGACAACGACGGAGGACTTGCGACGCTTGCGAGGCGGAACCCTGCGCACGCGGGCGAATGGCACATCAGTGAGCTACTCGTTCCGGAAAATACCGTACGAACAGACTCACCGGCTGATCTTGGCGCCTTGAAGGGGCAGATCGTCGTCCTCGAAGCGAGCAAGCACGGCTCGGCTCTCCTTCTGAGTCTGCACGACCAACCTCTCGCCATTGAACACGACCGTCTTGTTGGCCTGTCCCGTCACTTTGCTCGTCGGCATTTCGGCCGCTCCCTCGCGCGCGCGATCCTTGGCTCTCACGCCGCGGTCCGGCGCCGGAATCGGAGGGGCAGGCAAAGCCGTGAGCGTAACGTCGACGAGGGCACCGCCTGCCGCAACAAAAGCGCCGTACCAGTCGGGCACTTTGCCCTTGCTCGACACGTCTTCGTCTCGGAGCGGGTCTTTGATTGGATGCGTGATGGCTCCGGTCGGGACGAGGACGCGGACGAGATGGTTCGCGCGTTTCCACGCATCGAGCGATGCAGTCAGGATCGAAGGGAGCGGCGCGTCGTGTGCGACACAGCGGAGCGGTACTTCGCTCGGAGCGACTTTGGGATCCGAGGACGAGATCGAGGACTTCGTGATCGGATCGAGCGAGAGGGGCGTCTCAGTCTCGGCGGGTGCGGTACGAGCCTTTGCCGACAGAGCGTAGCCGTGCGGGTACTGCTTCAAGTCGACAACAATCTCGGCGACAAGGAGGTCGTAGTCTGCCGGGGACAATGGTGCCGCCGATGTGGCCGCCGAGCCGCCTGAAGGCGATTTGCCCGTCAAACCTGTGCCCGTCGCGCTGGTGGCTGCGCCAGCACCGGCTGTCGACTGCGCCGTGGCTGTCGTCCTCAGCGAGTTGTGACTCGACTTGCGCGAAAGTTCAGACATGATCGGAGCTTTGTGCAGAACGGGCGGCGCTGTCGAAACCAAGTTGAGCGACGTGCTCCTCGTGAGCTCGTTCTTGAAGAGCGACGATCCGGGCGGGACTGGCGGC
The DNA here is from genome assembly GCA_001541205.1 of Rhodotorula sp. JG-1b. Taxonomy (NCBI): domain Eukaryota; kingdom Fungi; phylum Basidiomycota; class Microbotryomycetes; order Sporidiobolales; family Sporidiobolaceae; genus Rhodotorula; species Rhodotorula sp. JG-1b. Next base: position 14,290 of record KQ954562.1, on the reverse strand, counting down.
GAGAGCAAAGGTGACGGCTTCGACTTCCCGGCACCGCCGCCGCTTTTGTCTGTGCCGGCGAGCAGTTTTCGAGGTGCACCGGTCTGAGTTCCGATCGCAGGTGCCTCAGTGGCCCGTTCCAAAGATTCGCTCGGCTTTGCATCGACTCGGACGAGACACCTGAAAGCAGAGGTGCCCGCGTCATAGTCGGCGAGAACGCCCTCGCCGGGTGTCGAATGACCGTCGGGGCTAGTATCTTCGAGGCGCCACACAAAGTCGTCACCGCTGTCGTCGCTGAGCGGTCCTTCGACCTGGAGCCGCAGCGGTGGCGTCCACAGACGAGGCAGCGGGCTGCGGGTCTTGCCGAACTGCTCGACGTTCGAGATGGACCTCGTCAAGTTGGCGTTGAGGGTCGCGTTGAGAGCGAAGGGTACGGAGCCCTTTTGGTCGGTGCAAGAGACGAAGGTGCAGCGGGTGGAAGGGATGGCGAGCACAGAGGACGTGTACGGGTCCAAAGTCTCGAGGATCCAGCCTTCGAGGAGGACTTGACCGGTCGGGAGCGATTGCGGGTTGAGCTTGCTCAGGTCGAAAGGATCCGCACTCGTCGGCACATACGATGCGGATGCCACGAAGAGCACGGTCGAGGTCGAAGCGCCCGAGCTGGCCGACGGAACCTTGACCGCCGCGTTCGCCGTCGCGACGTGGAAGAAGCGGCCTCGGAACGGGAATGTCGGCTTGGTGACCAATGCGAGCGCGGTAACGCCATGACCGTAACTCGCGAGCGGTGTCGCCGTCTCGACTCGGTCATCCCAAGACTTGCGGCATCCCGCGCTCGTCACGATCGAAGCGATCTCGTCCGCCGTCAAACCCTGAACGATCTTGTCGCCACGGTAGACCGGGATCGTCGGCGAGATCCGCGGGAGCACCTTCTTCCGCACGACGACCCCGCCCCGCTCGTTGACGTTGGTCCAGCCGGGAGCGGGATCAGTCAACTCCGGACCCTGCTCGGCATGGAAGGTCTGCATCCACGCGAGGGCCTCGAGAGCACAAGCCGGCGGTTCGAGCGGCGGCTTGGACGGAGGCGATGCTGTCGCGGCCCCTGCCCTCTCTGCCGTAGAGCCGGCAGCCGTCGCCGCACCGGCCAGGCCCGTCTCGCCGACACCAATCCCATCTCCGACAACAACGCCATCCCTGGCGCTCCCCATCATCGGCGGCGGCAGTGTTTTGCCGAGCGCCGAGAGACCTTTCTCCTGCCCTGCGACGGCCGCATCCTTGACTGGCTCGACCGCCACCGCAGCAGCAGCAGTCGTCGACGCCGCCGCAGCCGCAGCCGCCGCCGCCGTCGACGCCGCTGCCGACGTAATGGAAGCCGCGCGAGCGAGCGCCGCCGCTGGACCGCTCCTCGGACCGAGCGTCTCGTACTGATCGAGCGGGACCGGTGCCGCCTTGACTCGCTTGCGCTTCTCGAGCTCGCGGACCTTGTCGTCGTCGAGCACCTCGACATCAACCTTGATCCGTGCACCGTTGATGGTCACGGTGGGGCTCGAACCCGATGCGGCCTTGTCGGGCGAGCCAGTCGAGGAGGAGGAGCCCTTCCGGACCGTGATGGTGACGCGACCTTCCTCGGCGACGACGTTCCGCGCGTGCTCGATGGTGAGCCACAGTCCGCCGCCGGCGCTGAGACGATGACGCAACAAGCACGAGACGTTGCTCGGTGGCGGATCCACGACGACTTCGATCCCTCCTCCGTTCGCGCCCGTCGCCCACGTGTGCGCATCGCAACGAATCTCGCATTCGACCATCGAGTCAAGGTCGTCGTCAACGGCGAGTGCCTCACTCGAGTTGAAGCGCGCGATCGGTGCGTAAACGACGCGCAAACTCGACCGGTCCGGGTCGTACTCCTCCGAAGTCTTGCGGACCCTGCCGCCCAGGCGCGTCACCACCGGCGGAGCGCCATTCTTGAGCGAGTAGTCCCTCACGCCGGCGACAGCTTGGATGAGCGACTGAGGGGTCCACGAGCTCTTGGAACTCCAGCCTTTCGGATCAGACTGGTCCAGCAGCGTGATTTGCGTCGTCGTCGGCGAGAGGGCCTCGATCGACCAACCGAAGAGGTCCGTTTGGACGCGGATCGTACCGTCAGCCGGAGGCGGGATCGAAGGGAACAAGGTCGTGTTGTCGGTCGAGGACGAAAAGACGTGGACGGAAGAGGGCGATTTGTATGCCGTGCGGAGTAGGACCGAGTCCCGGGCGCTGCAATCAGCGACCGACAGAGAGTAAGCTCTTCCCGTATGCTAGCCTCGACAAACAGTGTGCACGTCCAGAAGCTCGGAGGAGGCGAGGTGGAGAGACTACTTACGAGACGGGCCAGACTCCCTTTCTCCGTTCCCACCACACCTCGCTCAATTCTCCCGCGCCCGCGCCATTCTCCTCATCCGCGATCAACACCGCCCCTTCGACATGCTTATCCCACGTCTTTCTCACTCCGGGCGTGACGACCGTCGCGAACGCGTCCCAGACGCCGACGCCGACAAAGACGGCCTCGGCGCGGTAGATGGTCAGGGTCGGGTCGGGCGACAAGAGTTGGGTGACGCTGACGCCGGCGGAATCGGTCACGTGGCGCCATTTCGCAGGAGGTTCTTGCAAGAGGGAGAGGAAGTAGATGTAGGAGCGGCGTAGGAGGGAGGCGATCTGCGCCGAGGAGGAAGCTAGCGGCGGTGGCGGAGTTGAGGTGGTGATGCTGACAGTGCCGGTCTCGTCGTTGGCGGCCGTCGAGTCTGCGCTGTTCTGCCGCGACCCGACGAGGGTCCTGTTCGCGTCCGGAGGCGAAGAAGAAGAAGCAGAAGTAGCCTCCGTTTCGATCGACGCCGCGTCGTTCCCTTCGCCGTCGCCGACGCCGACCCCATCAGCATCTCCACCTCCATCAACCGCCGCCACAGCCAGCAGATCTCCCACTCCTCTTCTCGGACTCCGAACCGCCGCCGCCGCCGCCGCCGTCCTCTCGACGACCTCGATCTTCTCACCATTGATGCGCACGCGTTTCCCACCCGCGAGGCGCTGCACCGTGATCGTCACTCGAAGAAGGTGAGACTGCGCCTTCAAAGCCGGGTGCGTCACGCGGAGGACGAGTCGCGAAGGATTTGGGCTGCTGCCTCCTTGTCGTCGGGCGGGGAGAGCCGACAAAGAGACGGAGTACGAAGTGTCGATCTCGGCAGCGGGTGTGGGTGTGGGTGCCGATGTCGATGTCGAAGTCGAGAGAGCGGTATCCCGTACGACGAGACCTGGAGTCGAGACCGGCGTCATCATCGCAGTCGTGGTTCCGCCGCCGTCGCCGCCGCCGCCGCCGCCGCCGCCGCCGCCGCCTCCGAGCGCCTTGACCGTGATCCTGACATCCCATCCATCCCCGCTCGTCGTCGTCCCCTCGCCGCCGCCGGCGGTCTGAACTTCCGCCGCCGCCGCTCCTTCGGGAGGCCGTGCCGGTGCGAATTGGACTCCGAGGGGCGGCAAGCTGAATTCGATACTCCGCTCGAGGCGTCGCCTCTCCCTCCTCCTGTACAGCTCGTCAAGGCCTTGCAGGTTCCCGCCCACCCTCGATGGAGACGAGTCTTCCTCCTCCTCCGCCTCCCCATCTTCTTCTTCTTCTTCTCCTTCTTCTTTGTCCCGCTCCAGGTGCGTCCCATCGTTAGAACCCGCCCCCGGCAAAGCGACGACCGCATAATCGACCGCCCTCGTCTCGGTCTGCACGTCCCACTCGTCTCTATTCATCTCGACTCCGTCCCCGTACCCTCTCACAAGCGGTAACGGTCCCGCCCCGGGCGTCGACATCCGCAAATACGAGACGAGGGACGCGATCAAGGGTGCGACGTGGGCCGTGTGGGGGGAGGCGTACGACGAGGCGGAGGAAGTGGACGCGGAGGCGGTGGCCGAGAGGGGGGCGGCGAGTCGGAGGGACCATTGCCAGAAGACGGTGATTCGTAGCCGGGGCGGTGCTGCTGGTGCCGACGCATCTGGAGCAGGTACCGCCGCCGCCGAAGTTGAAGCGGCCGGCGAGAAAGAGGACGTCGTCGTCGCTGGAGGAGGATCCGGGACGGGCAAGAGTTGGAAGCACCACGCCATGAGGTGGGTATGCGCGCGGACGAAGGGCGGCGCGGGTCTCAGGAACGCCGGTTCGTCCGCCGCTCTCGGCAAACTCGTCGACAAATCGATCAGCGACGGAGGCGACGCGTCGGGCGGGCTGACAAACGTCCTCGAGATGGTGATGGTGTCTCTCGGCGAGGCGGGCCACCCGAGCCTGTAATCCGTCTTGGTGATCCTCGTGAGCGGGTCGAGCAAGGACAAGCCCGTCGAGGCATCGACGAGTTTGTCCCATTGCGGGCGGATCTCGGGCGTACTCAACACGGCGCGGACGGCGTCGAGGTCGAGTGCGTCCGAGTTGGGATCGCACGTGACTTCGGCGACGGCTCGAACCATGTCGGCGTTCCGGCTCGAGTCGAACTTGCGGTGGACGCGGACCTGGGAGGGGTCGAGCGGGGCGAGTCCGTTCACGAAGGGGCCCGGGACCGCGACATCGGTGGCGCCTTTGCCCTTGAGGTTGTTGTTGTTGGACGCAGCAGTCGCTTCTGTGCTCGTGCTCGAGAGAGACGCTGCGCCGGTCGCTAGAGTGGGATCTGTCGAGGGCGAGGCGGGGACCGAGACGGGTTTCCACGCTTTCGAGTGCGGGTTAGTCAGGAGCGACTGCAAGTGGGCGAGCGCCGACTCGAGCGCATTCGAGTAGGCTGCATTTGTACTGCACACCGCCGCCGTATCAGAATGTCGGGAGTGAGTTGATGTTGTGTGATGATGATGACGACGACGAGGAGGAGGAGAGGGACTCACTCGCTGTAGGAGCAGCTCGGGGCCATAGCAGGCGGCCCTTGGCTTCTAGCCGGACTATACTGTGCTGTCTGGCAGCTACCACTGTCGAGAGGGCTGACAAGTTGAGAGGAGAGAGACTCGCCTTCCTTCTCTTCATCATCAGACGCTCATCAGCCCGCTGCTCCTCACCTCCATTCCAGCCGTTGATTCCACCAACAGCAAGCTCAAGTGACCATGCTCCTCCTCCGCGCAACTCCGGCCCCAATCCGTTCCTCCCTCCATCGACTCGCCACCCGCTCCCTCTCCTCCGCTGCCGCCTCCTCGACCTCCATCAAGTCCAAACTCCACCCAGGGCTGTACTACCACCGCCATCCCCATTCTCCCCAAGGCGGCGCAGACGCCTTCCTCGTCTCGTACCTGCCAACCCCGCCTCCGAGTTTGAAGTTCTCACCGACCACGATCGGGACGCTGCAGCACCCGAAGTCTCGTCTCGCAGCAGGTGAGTGAGCGCGGGTTCTCGTAGATGAGACTTGCGGTCAGACCTTGCGATGCTGAACACCCGCACACCAATCCACCTCAGACGGTCCACCAGCAGATGAAGGCGTCCCGCCCATTTCGCCCCGGACCTTGACCGAAAACCCCGACTTTGTCAGGTCAGCCATCATTTTGCCTGTCACTCGACTGTCTCGTTACTGAAGAATCTTGTACTCGATACAGGCTCGTGCACGAAGTGATTGCGATGAACTTGGGCGACGACGCGTGGTTCCAGACTCAGGCCAAGTCCATGACCTCTGATACTCACATGTGCGACCCCCCCCCCCCCCCTCTCTCTCTCTCTCTCTCCGGGAGTTGCATACAACCTGCTAAGCATTCCACATCAATCACTCGCAGTCACATCGCCGACCAGCGCCAACCCTCGGACGCCAACCGGATCCCAGACCCTCAAGACATCCTCGGCAGCGTCCTCGTCCAGTCCGGTCAGCTCGTCCCCGCTTCTTACGAGCCGAACCACGTCGCGTACAGGTTGGTCACCGAGGCCGGGTTGTTGCAGTTGCCCGGGGAGTTGCAGGAGCGGTTGAGGGAGGCGTGCGAGAGGGTTTATGAACTCGAAAAAGAGGCGGCACTCGCCGATGCCGATGGGCAGTAGAAGACTTCTACTCCCCAGTACTCCGGTTCTAAAGCAGGAGCACATTCACAAAACCCAGTCGTCAGAGCACCTACCTCACAGGTCCAGAAACGGGATCCTGCGTGTCGACCAGCGTCACTTGACCGCTTCGCAAAGAAGCTCGCGCCCGACAGAACTTTTGCACGCAAAAACCATGAGCGTCATGGATAGAGAGACAGGGTTCGGTTACAACAACAGATTTGCCAAGGAAGGAAAAGTCTCGTCTATGAGCCCGCCGCCTCCGGCCGCGGTGTAAGGCCTTTACTCGTCGTCGTCGTCGTCCTGTCCTGTTTCCATCTGCTCAATTGCCGTGCCGTCCCCCTCCCCCTCCACATCGTCGCCACTCGTCGTCGCCCCACCCTTCGCCCCCTCCCCGGCGCCGGCTCTGACGACCGGTTTCCCGGGCTGCACCAACACACAGAAATTGTTCCTCTGCGCCCCCTTCCTCACCACCTCCCTCTTCCACTCCTTCCCATCCCTGTCCTCGCCCTCTCCCCGCTCGCCACTCCTTCTCAGTAACCAGTACGTGAGTTTCGCCGAGTCGTGTTGCCGTTCGACGGTCCACCCCGTCGAAGTGAGGATCGAGGTGAGGCGCGCGTGCGAGAGGTAGCGAGAGTTGGTGAGGCACGGCAAGGGCAGGACGAGGTAGAGGTACCCGTGAGGGAGGAGGTAGTCGTGCGCGTGCAGGAGCATGTGGCCTGCGTGTCGTCGCGTCGTGGGGCAGAGGTTTGTAGTTTGCGTGCGAGTGTGAGTGGGCGAAAGAGAGAGAAGCGAATGCGTGCCACGTGCACAAGGAGAAGAAGGAGAAAGAGGAAGGCTCAGGAAGTGCTAATAGTAGCAGCGCGCGAACAGAGACGCCACGCACCTCGGTTGACCAAACTCCCTTCATAGTTCATGACCAAGCTGAGCGCGACAATGTCGTACTTTTCTTCCTCCTGGGTCGGGACGGGGAAATCGAAAAAGTTGTACCGCAGGACCGAATCGGATAGAGGGTTCAGGTCGATCGAGGTGGTCGAGATCCAGGGGTAGCCGGCGTCTAGGATACGTGAACTGGGTCAGTTGAGGACGGCGCGTGTGGGCAAGGATGGAGGGCAAGCAGCGAAAGAAAGCAGAGGAGAGAAGAGAAGAGAGAGGGAGAAAGACTGACAAGCCGTGCCGGCGATGGCTCCGACGTCGAGGAGCCGGAGCTGTCCAGGAAAAAAAAAATCGCCTCCCTTGTGAGTTCAAACTCTTTTTCGCGACACTGTCGCGCACCTCCGCTACAGAGGAGCGAGAGCACCAAGGAAATAGAAAGAAGAAGAAGAAAAAGCGCACCTTTCTCCGCTCGACTTTCGGCCACACCTTGGTCCCGTCCTCGAGGATCTTGGGCTCAACCTTTTTCGGGGGCGGCGCGGCATCGGCGTCGTCTTGTTTTTTCGGCGACGGAAGTCCGATCTTGAGGTCCTTGATCTGTTTCACGAGCCATTTGGACGATTCACCGCCGCGAGTCTGTTTTCGGTGCTCACCATCAGGTTAGCGAGTCATTCTTTGAAAAAAAAAACGCCTCAACCTCCGCCCGGGGCAACTGACCTTGTCGCCTCCGTGCTGGCTCGCGGCTTGGTACGTCTCGAGTCCGCCGAGTTGCTCCCTCTCTCGTTCGAGTTTCTTGCGCTCCTCCGGATCGGTCAACGCCGGACTCGCGAGCTGTTTCTCGATCGCGTGGAAGCGGCGAATCAAAGTCGTCTGGTCCTGCCTGCCTCTGGGGATGGAAGGGTCCGGCTGGGGCGCGGCTTGTTCGCCGAGGGCGTCGGCTTTTGCGGCGGTGGCGGTTTTGGAGGCGGTGGATTTGGCCTTCTTCTGCAAGAAGGCGGGCTTGCGACCTGACCTCGAGGCTTTGCGGTCGCGAGCTGGTGGAGCGGAGTCGAGTCGAGTGTCAGCTTGCTTGGTCGGGGAGAACGGAAATCGAGGAGGCTCGTCGATGTGGAGCGCACCTGATTGAGAATTAGTATGCGGCATTGTCGATGGTCATGCAGATGAGGAGGATGCTGCTAATCCTCGACTAGAGAGCCGCGAGAGAGAGAAAGAGAGTCGAGCGCTCGATCACGCGGAAGCAATCGCGAATTGTTCGATCGACGACAAGCTGCTCGCCGACGACGCCGACGACGGACGACTTGCGGACGGACTGCAAGAGTCCCGAGACCGTCAGCAGGGCTATGCTCGATCACTTTGCCATCCTGTGCGTGCGCGCCCACGAATCCCGCTTCTCTGCGGACCACGTGCTGATCCCACTCTCCCTTCAGAACCCAAGGCGGCCTCGTCCTCTGGCAGCGCTCGTTCACTCCAGCTCCAGCGCCCTTTGATGCCCTCATCCGAGAAGCCTTGATCGAGCAGCGCACCTCCTCCTCCTCCAGCAGCGACACCGCCCAAGTCTCGCGATGGGACAAGGACGCCCACTCGGTCCTCTGGCTCCTCGCCAACGACCTCGACCTCGTCTTTTGCGTCGCATACCAGCGCATCCTCGCTCTTCCGTACATTCCCGACCTCCTGCACGCAGTCCGGACCGCCTTCCTCGACCGCTACGGCGGCGCGGTCAGAAACATCGTCGATTCCACGTCGGGCAAAGCGATCGCGTCTTCTTCGGAGGCTTGGAACCGTGGCTTCAAAGGCTGGGACGACACCTTCAATCGCATCCTGCGCGAACACGAAGCTAGCTCGGCAAAGGTGCGCGAGCCGCTTTGTTTTGTCGGCCTCTGCATCCCACCGGACTGACCTCCGTGCTTGTTTGTCGTTTGCCACAAAGATCCGAACCCGCAGCCGGACTGCCGCCCTCGCCGAAGCGCAAAAGAACTCTTCTGCCTCGTCTCCATCCTCCTCCGCCAGCGAAGCGACCAGTTGCGTTTCCCGTTCCGCCCTCGCGCCCTCGGTCAAAGTCCCCCACTAACGCTTTCCTCTGCCCAGCACCAGCACCTCGTGAAGCCGGCGATGGCGAATCAAGCGGAGCAGTCGACGCTCAGGCCATTGCGAGGAACATTGCAGCGCTCAAGGCGAGACAGAAAGCGGCAGCGAAAAGTGGCAGCGGCAGCAAAACCGGTCGGAAATCGCTCGCCGGGACTGAATCCGAAGGGGGCTCCGAGTGAGTCTTCAGAGGTTTGCCGATACCGTGGGGATCCCGAATCGGACATTGATCTGATTTACGACCTGCCTGGGGCGCAGATCGGACGCGACGACGCCGACGCGCTCGCGGCGAAAAGTCGCCACAAAGTGGGGCGACTCGCCCTTGACGGAGTCAGACCTCGCCGTGTACGACTACTCGTCCGACTCGATCGCACCTGGTACCCCTCAGCGAAGCGAAATGGACCAGGATGTCGACACGAGTGAATTGGTGGCGAAGGGTGCGCTGGGAAGGAGGGATCAAAAGAGCGGGTTGTACGAGGTGGCGGATTATCGAGTTGGCGCTGGTGGTGGAGATGACAGCGAGAGTGAGGAGGACGAAGGTGACGAGGACCAGGACCAGAAGCCCGCGTCGTCAACAGCAGCAGCAGCAGCAGCATCAAGCGGCGGCGCCTTGTCATCCTTCTTCTCCAAGCTCTCGCTCTCATCTCGCGATCGAGCCTTGACCGTCGAAGATTTAGCGCCCACCATCGCTGCCATGCAGCAACACCTCATGGCCAAGAACGTCGCGCGCGACATTGCCGAACAAATCGTCGCCAACGTCGGCAAATCCCTCGAGGGGAAGAAGATCGCCTTGGGGGGTGGGTTGTTGGGTATCGGTGGTGGGGATCGCGCGGGCAAAAAGGCGGTGCGGGACGCGATGCAGGAGGCGTTGGTCAAGATCTTGACTCCCAAAACGAGTACCGACCTCCTCCTCGAGATCCAACGGAAACGGTCCTCCTCCACCGCGGGAGGAGGGGACCCCTACGCGATCACCTTTGTGGGCGTCAACGGCGTCGGCAAATCGACCAACCTCTCGAAAGTCGCCTTCTGGTTGTTGCAGAACCGGCTGCGCGTCCTGATCGCCGCGTGCGACACGTTCCGCTCCGGTGCGGTCGAGCAACTCCGTGTGCATGTGCGGAATTTGAGCAAGTTGGAGGAGGAGCTGGGAGGTGGGATGCAAGATGGGAAGAGTCGGGTCGAGTTGTTTGAGAAGGGGTATGGGAAGGATGCGGCGGGGATTGCCAAGGATGCGATTGCCCATGGTGAGTTCGCGCGCGTCTGGTTCCTCTCTCTCTTGATTTCTCAACTCTGTATTCGGGCCAACCCCGGCGGTTCTGTGTGCCGGACGAACATCAACCGCTCACCGTCCGTCTCTTCTCCGACATCGCAGCGAAACAGAACGGGTTCGATGTCGTTCTCATTGACACGGCCGGTCGGATGCAAGACAACGAACCGCTGATGCGCGCTCTCGCCAAGGTACGCTTCGAGAGTCGCTGGAACCTCACGCAGCACGAGCTAGTCACAGGCTGACACCTCTCCCTGTCACTCTGCACTCGTGTTGCATTTGCCTGTTGCGATTCTCGCACACACGACGTATGTTGCACGCACATTGCAGCTCATCGCCGTCAACCAACCGGACAAGATCATCTTTGTCGGCGAAGCGCTCGTCGGGAACGAAGCGGTCGACCAACTGACCAAGTTCAACCGGTCTTTGCGCGACTTTTCGGCGCGAGGGAGCGCTGGATCGGGAGCGGGCAAGGGCAAGGGAGAAGGGAGGGGCGTCGATGGGATGATCTTGACCAAGTTTGATACGATCGACGACAAGGTGCGTTCCTTCGCTTCATAGTGACGCCGATGCGTCGCTGCTCCTTTTCCGAATTGATGGAGTGACCTGACTGTCTTCTGCTGCCGCCTGCGCGACGCTCGCACAGGTTGGAGCCGCGCTCTCGATGACTTACGTTACCGGCCAACCGATCTATTTCGTCGGGACCGGCCAGACCTATTCGGACTTGCGGATGCTCCGCGTCAATCACATCGTCCAGGCGCTCTTGCAGAACTGAGCCGGGGTTCTGTTTTCCGACGATGGGTTTGGGCAAGGAGGAGGACGGAGAGGGAGGAGTACCCGTTCGGAGTGGTTGGATCGGGTCCGCGCGCAAACCTGCGGATTGTTGTACTCTAGCCGGACTGAAACCATTCTTGTCTGCTATACTTCAGGCCTTTGTCGTCTCCTCGCTGTGGATTTTTTTTTTCCTTCTTTATCGTCGCACGGATCGACGAACGCGCTCTTTCGCTCAATCAACGTTAATCAACTCGCTCTTTCTCTCCTTCGCAGCGCGCTATACACGAATCTGAGCAGTCGAGCGAGAGTCTCAAACGAGCTGCGACGACGCCCGACTTGCTGCGCTGCAAAAGTCTTGCTTACCGCTCGCGCACCTACCTGTTCCCCGCCAACTCGCTCGCCTCGACTCGCGCCGCGGCTCTTTCTGTTGTGTATCTCAAAACAGTGTCTTTCAGTAAATTACCCCTGCTTAGCGACTGTAAACGCAATAACGGGTCGAGCGCGCCGTCGTCGCGCTCGCTGCTTCCCGGTTCGTTCCTTTCCCTTTCTCACTTGCACCATCCACTCTGCGCACCTCGGACGGACCGGGCCCGACATGGAAACGATGCACGACGCTGATCGCATTGTACCTACGGTCGAAACCATCCCCGCCGAGCTGAAGCTGGCCATCGCGGACCATCTCGACCCCGACGTACCTCTCGACTTGCGCTGGTCGGAGGTGGCGCAGCACGACGCGCAAAGCCGCCGTGCTGCGATCCGCTCTCTTTCGCTTGTGACTCGCAGCTGGGCAGCCGCGCTGGAAGATTTGAGATGGCAGGTACGCCGCACGCTCCCCTTGAGTCCAGCTGAACCACCCGCATACCGGGCAGACTCTACGCCTCCATGTTGCAGACACCGAGCGCTTGCTGGAGATCGCCCGCGACTGGATTCCTCGGTACGGATCAAAAGTCAAGACCGTGGTCCTCACGTGGTGGACCGACTCCGACCTCCGGAATTTACCGCCTAAAAGCGGCACACCCGAGATTCAGCAAGCTCTGAACGCTGCAGAAACATTCACTGACCTGGAAAATCCATCAGCACCCCTCCTGGAGAGGGTGCTCCTTCTACACGACGCGCTGATCGCAACGATCCTGCCAGCGTGTTCAAATCTTCTTGACCTCAAGATTCTCCGGCATACACGCCGGGTAATCAAACTGGAGGGTGATCATCATGTGAGATTCCACTCAGAGAGGACACTGAATGCTCTTGACGACATCGGTGGCAGGATCACGGCGGCAGGACTATCGCTAGGCGCAAACATGGCGGTGGTCATCCCGCTGGGCCTGTTGCCCAACATAACTCACCTCAATATCCGCGTCGTCGACGAGTCTTTCGACACTGTCATGTGGAATGTTTTCTGGGGGGTATCTGGACTGCAAAGGCTTGTCAGCTTGGAGCTTGACACTGCCAGCCTCTCCGCCTGGATGCAATTGCGGGTCCATCCTCTCAGGAACATGACACAGTTCATCTTGTCTGGAGTGCGGGATCTGCAACTGATGCAGCTCGCCGACGTACTCACCTCCGCACCGATCGTCTCACTTTGCCTTCGCCATTTCTCGGTTGCGCACTTCCAGCTTCTCTTCCGGCCTCCCGACAACCTGCGCGTCAAGAATCTCTCCATTGCCGGCTGCACGGCGCCATCACTGCTCGACCTCTTCGATTCGGCGCCGCTCAAGTTCGTCGAGTTTTGCGCAGGCCGCCGAGGACGCTCGGATCGCATCAGCCCGAAGCGGTTGAGGGCGTTTATCCGGAAGCACCGCGCCACGCTCCGTTCTGTCAAGGTTTACCATGGAGCGCTGGATCCGTCGGCCGACGTGTCTATGATCAACCACGCGCTCGAGTGGGAAGGTTTCGGGTGAGGCGACAACTCGGAGGGCCGGTCGTGATGAGCATGATTGGTTGCGGGGTGTTGTGTAGGAGTGCGCGTGTGTGAAAAGCTTGCTGAGGTCCTATGTACTCAGGATTGGCAAGCGAAACGTCTCAAAGGATTTGGAGAAAAGACGCACGAGCTCGAAGGTCTTTTGCATCAACCGCAACGCTGTTAACGGAAGCTTCCTGATCTTCCTATGCAAAGCGTCAATGTAAGAGCTACGTTCACAATATGCACGGTGGATCTGCAGCGGCCACGGCTGCCAGGGTCGCTCGACCCGGCAATGCGTCCACCTTTTCGCTTTGATCGCCCCTACCTCTGAATCCGTCGCACCTCGGTCGAAAGGACGCCAGCAAGACACGTTGCAGAGGATTCACCGCGCGAGGACGGTTACTGGCTACAGCTCGGCGCGCACCCAGCGTCGACGGACAATAGAGTCGACCCAATTGCTGCCTCGTTCGAAACCGCCCTGGGGTTGATGATCCGCTCGGGTCCTGGCATCGAACCGATGGAGAGGGACTGCGTCGGCGAGATCGTTTGGGGCCCGGTATGTGGCTTGTCGTGAAGCGTGATGAAACGGCCGACTCCGCTACCTGGGAAGGTTTCACTGCGTTAGCATGGCGCCGGCCTCGCCGGACATTCCGCCCTCTGGGCAAGAGAGGTTGCCATACCTCGGTAGGCGCAGAGCTCTCCGTCCCCATGTCTACGCTCGAGCAGCGTGGCCGAAAAAGGACGGCGGCTTTGGCCTCGTGAGAACGGCGAGCGAGAGCTGGCGCGAACGCCTGTACGACACGAAGGCCAGAGGGAGCCAGCAGTGAGGCGAGAGGCAGGCCATAGTGGTGGGATCGATTAGGAGGGCTGGGTTGAAGTTGCACGACGAGAGTTTCGTTGTCCCGTTCAGGTGCGAGGACTGGGCGAGGCGGGTTCGGATGAAGAGGGAGAGAGGAGCATCGTTTTCTCGTCCGACGCTCGTCTTTTAAAGCCCTCTCGGAGGGTGAGAGGAGGGCTGAGCGGCGATGTCCTCCTGCTGGCGTAGTGAAACTGAGACATATTGGCACAACAAGGGGAAAGCGCGGCAGGCGGGTGGCGCAAGGGGTCACGGTCAAGACAAGGGACAAAGGGAAAGAGCGGATCCAAGTTGACGTGACCTTGGCATGCACGGCGATCTAGCGGCCACGTGCATGGCGGAGAGAGCGGCGAAAGCTTGGTGACGGACTGAACGCCAGTATCCTGTCGGGCCTCGGAGCACGCAGTCTCAGCAGAGGCAAGCACTCGAGTCGAGTCGGAGGGAATCGTCAAGCAGGCAGCGTCGGGAGCAACGCGTCAGGCGGTCGGTAGTCGGTCAAATTCAAGTTTGCTCAGCCTGTGTAGTCGCCAGCAGTTGGATCGGAGGGCAAGAGAGAGATCAAAGGTC
>KQ954561.1:0-25033 GCA_001541205.1 Rhodotorula sp. JG-1b | reverse complement strand
GAGGACCATGTTCGGTTCGAGCTTGGTGTCGTTGTAGGCGATCCGAGAACCGATTCCCATAGGGCCCTCGTGTACGTTCAGATAGCAGCCGACCCCGTGGCCTGTACCGTGCCTGTAGTCTGTTTCCGATGAACAGAGACGTCAGTGAACCGGAAAGACTCTCCTTCCCGAGGGGATGTTGACGTACCGAGTCCGTCCTTCCACAGCGCCTTGCGCGCCCACGGGTCGAGCATGAAACCCGTTGTCGTCGAAGGGAACACGGCCTCGTCAATCGCGATGTGTCCTTGCAGGACGCGGGTGTACGCCCGCTTCTCAAACGCTGTCGGGGTTCCGAAGTGCAGCGTACGGGTAACGCTGTTCGACGAGGGGGAAAGAGTGATGTGATCAGTAACGCCTCCGAGTCGTGCGCCGCACTGAGTGATCACAGGCTGATCGAAGGCGCTGCGATAAAAGGGAAGAAAAGCGAAAAGGCTGAACATCAACTCACTCGGTCGTACCGTCCGTGAACTGCGCTCCCGAGTCGCACAAATAGATCTGATTCGGGTCGATGACAGCGCTCTGACCATCCGGAGCCGGCGAGTAGTGGATGACGGATCCGTTCGCGCCGGTCGAGGAAATGGTCGAGAACGAGAGGCCGCGGAAGTGGTCGAGTTGCCTGGATTTTTTCGCGATAGAGGTATGTAGATCGTGAGCGCGTGTTCACGTGTGGATGAAGAGAGGGGCAGTACGACGATTCGGCCATAAAAGTGAAAGAAGAGAGGCCCAGGTGTGGAGCAACGGAGAAAAACACAGACTCACTTGCGGAACTCCTCGAGCTGCAACGCAGCTTCATACTCGCGCCACTGCTTCCCTGCCTTCAATTCGCGCTCCAACCAGCTGAAATACCTCACGAGCGCGACCCCGTCGCGGACGTGGCAGTCGCGGAACCCTTGCACCTCGGTGTCGTTCTTGCGCGCCTTCATGAGCGAGATCGGACCGCGAGTCGAGGTGACGCATTTCGAGAGACCGAGCGCGAGGGCCGTGGAGAGGTTGGTGGCGGATGGGAGGACGACGAGGTCCTGTAAGCATGAAAAAGAAGGCCGGGAGAGACACCGTTTAGCTGGTCACTCCCGCGCGTAGATCATCGCAATGAGCCTATACGGTACGAGGGCCTGTACTCAAATTGCTCACCTGCTCTGTCAGGAGGTTCCCGACGCCGTCCAGGAACGGGATCAAGCCCTCGTACGGCTCGATCAAGACGTCCAGTTCCTGGTTCAGGTAGTCGTACGTTTTTTGCGGGACCTGGTCGAGGTCAATGAACAAGGTCGGCTTGGAGGCCGAAGCGGTCGGGAGGACAAGCCACGAGAAAAAGACGGGGTTGTAAGGGATGTCGGAACCGCGCAGGTTCAGAACCCCTGCGAGTTCGGAAAGACAAGGAGCCCGAGCATGAGCACCAAGGCTGCTGCTTAAGAGGAATAGCGGGTACACGTACAGGCAATCTCGTCCAGCTGAGTGAGGACGGTTCCCCAGCACCGTTTCTCGGCCGCGCCGCCGACAACCTCTGCCTTCTTGTCCCCGCCGAATACCTCCTTCTTCTGCATCTCATCCCTGATCCTCTCCAGTTTCTTGACCGCACTCTCTCCCGCAAACTTGTCCTCGAGGCGGAACACCTCGTTCTTCGGCCGAGCGGGCCTCGTACCCGGTTCGACCTTGTCCCACGCGAGGTCGATGAGGTTCTCGCGAATCGGGACGAGTTCGACCTTGGCCGTCTCGAGAGCAGGGGCGAGTTTCGTATAATCGGCGACGGTGATCAAGGACGGGTCGAGGCCGATCCGGGAGCCCGACGGCAAAAACGTGGAAGAGTGCGAAGGGTTCGTGAGCCACTCGGTCCACGCCGGGACATCGGGCACGCCGTGCTTCATCAAAGTCCACTGCTCGTTGATCTGCTGCGCTGCTTGCTACACGCATACGCGGCAGAGAACACGTCAACGTTTACTCGGCCCATCTCGGCAGCAACTTTCGGCCGACGGCACGCCGTACGGCTGCTCGTGCGGACGCACCTGGTGATACCTTCCGTCGGTCCAGAGGAGCGCTTTGCTCGATTCGGCGGCGGCATCGTTGCTGCCGGCGAGGACGATAGCCGTGCCTGCAGACCCGGTGAATCCCGTGATCCACGCCCTGCGGTCGTCGCACTCTGCGGTGTACTCGTTCGAGTGGGCGTCTCCCGAATCGACGATGTAGGCGTTCAAGTTGTGAGCCTGCATCTCTGCGCGGAGAGCGGCGAGGCGGGCAGACGAGTCGAACATGGTTGCAGCGGCAGCGGGACTCGTGGACCGACGGAGCGAAGAGGCGAAGGAGCGGGCGTTGAAGCGGAGACTCGGGCGCGTAGCAGTGTGCAGTAGCCTGGCAATGCCGTGCTTGAGCATGCACTGCCTGTACGAGTATGAGAGAGAACTGAGGTTTCGGCAAACCTCCCCGGCAAACGGAGCTTCTCACGTTGAAGCAACATCAAATGTGGGGCACCGCACACTTGCCTGCCTCTCTCCCTTTTGCTCTATAGTCCCACAAGGGGAAGCCTGCAGTGCAGTCTACGATACAGCAGAGCAGACGATGAAGTTTGCTCCATCTGGGACCGCGATCACGGCGCTGCTGGCTCTCGATTCGCTATCTCGCCTCGCGCTCCTCGTCAACGCCGCGCCCTCGCCCTCCCCTCTCGCAGCAGAGCTCCTGCTCGTACAGCGCTCAGATGCAGCACACAGGGAGACTGCGACTGTACCGAACTGCGCTCAGTACCAGGGCTCGGTCGGGTCCCCGCGTGTGAGCGACCTGTACCTCTTCACTTCTCAATGCCGCCGTCGCCACGCGGTTCAGCTGGCGACGGAGACTAGGTCCGTCACATACGACTTCGAGACCCTCGAGTCCCAGGCGGCGCAAGGAGGAGACAGCGCAGTCGGACCACTGTTCTGGCTCCGGCCGGACGACCTCGATATCGAGGCGAACATCCAAGTTGCGGCCCAGAACCAACTCGTTCTCTCGCAACACTCGCCTTCGCGTTCCGTCAAGGACCTCCTCCTTCTCCTCGATCCCGAATTTGCGCCTGCGCATGTGATCGACCTGGACCCGACCGCGAGTGGGGACGGAGCCCTCATCTCGCTCTCGCAGTTCAACTCGACCCACCGCCTCGCCCAGCTCGAGTATCTCACCTCGCACCCGCTCCTCGCTCACTGGACCCTCGTCGCGGTCCCACTCTCCTCCGACTCCCCCTCGCTCGCAGAGGGCAGCCCGTACCCCGAAGTACCCAAGTTTGCCGTCAACCGCATCAGTCATCACCTCGACACACTTGCGTTCCAGCCGACGCTGAGCGCCGTCATCAAAAGTCTCGAAGGCAAGAAGGCCGAAGACCGGATCCGGCAGGACGTGCAGGTCCTGAGCGGAGAAGATCAGAGTTCTCTCAAGCATCACGAAAAGGTACGCGCGGACAGGCTTGACAACGCAGGCGGACGCAGTTCGAGGTTTGGAGCTCCACTTTGCTCGGGCGGTCGGAAGCTGATTCTTGTCGCGTGTCTGCAGTGGGTTTCGAGGCATTCCATGAGCGAAGGAGGTCATCGCGCGAGCGACTGGGTCCATGGTGAGTTTCGCGCGCGGCTTGCACCGCAGTCGCTTTGGGTCTCCCGCTCTCAGTATGCCGCATTGCCGACCGCTTACGCCGCATCGCCCAAAACACGCGACACGCGGGTCTGGACTGAACCCATCTTTTTTTCAACCTTCCCCCGCCCCTGCAGCGCAAATGTCCTCATACGGTTTCAACTGCACCCAACTTTCCTACCTGACCGGTTTCGCACCGATGGTCGAGTGTGTCTACCGAGACTCGGGTCTTGCGGACGACGAGGGCGGCGACTCGAAGATGCGCGCAAACGAGACGGTGGTGCTTGGAGCACACTTTGACAGTCGCGGTGTACGTCCCACTGTCTCTTTTTCCGCATACTCCATACTCAGGTTTTCCCCGTCAATCGAAAGCAAGGGTCGCTGATCTTTGCCAAAACTTTTCGACGCGGCGCGACGCACAGTCTTTCGGCTATCCGACTGCACCAGGGGCGGACGACGATGCGTCGGGCACTTCACTCGTCCTGGCGGTGGCGCGGCAGATCCGGCAACATCGGTTGCATTTCTCGCGCAAACTAGGTAAGTTTACCTCCGCTTTGTCCACCCACCCGCCTAGTCACCCCGAGTTGATCGCTCGCCCCGGTCTGTGCAGTCCTTGCCCTTTTCGCGGGCGAGGAGCAAGGCTTGGCGAGTTCGGCCTACTACGCGCGAAAGATGCGCTCCTCGGGCGAAGACGTCCTCATGATGCTCCAAGTCGACATGGTCGGGTACCGCAAACCCGGCGAGCCGATGCAGCTCGCGCGTCCAGACATCATCGGTCTTAAGGAGGCAGGATGGTTCGTCGGTAACGTCAGCGGTATCTATGCGCCCGAACTGGTGGTCGGGTACGTTTGCGCGCGCGCGCTTTCTCTCTGTCTCTCTTCCGTTCTCCCGGGCAGAGAAGGACTGACGCGCGTTCTGCCACATAGATACACGCCAGCGTGCTGCTCGGACCATCAATCGTACGTCGCGCAAGGCTATCCCGCAACGTGGATCTTTGAACGCAACGGCGCCATCGCAGACCCGTACGTCTCTCGCCAAATTCTCTTCCTTCGCTTTCGTTTCCGCCCACCCTGCTGAAACTAACCTGTGTCACTCCAAAACTCGAGTAGATGCTACCACAATTCGTGCGACGTCTCGCGCCGGGAAGGGTACAGCTTTGAGCAGATCGCTGCGCACACCAAGGTGGCGTTTGCGACCGTGTGGGAACTTGCAGGCGGGAGGTTGCCGTGAAGGGAGGGGTTCCGGAGAGTAGTTCATGACGGTCCCGATCAAGCGAAGTGACGCGTTCTCTATCCGTACCGGTCCTGTCGAGAACCACTTCTCCTCGATCCGCCCAATCAGAGATGAGTCGCGGTTGAACAGCGTAGTTGCGTTGCATTGTGTAGGGGGTGAAGACAAATGTAGTACTGAAAGGTTGATACAGGAAGAGGTGTAGGAGGAGAAAGAGAGAGAAAGAGAGAGGAAGAGGTATCGAGGTTGAAAGTACGAGGGAATGAGAGATCGAGCAAACCTTTATCGGGACACCAAAGAAGGAGCATTCTCGTTTTTGATACTTCACTAGCGGCGAAATGTGCCCCCCCCCCCCCCCTTCAGGACTTGTTCGAGTTGTGGTGCGAGAGAGCCTCGTCGGCACGAGCGAGGTCACCCTCGGACAGGGTCGACCTGCCACCGGCGTTGCCATTGGTGGCGCCCGGGGTGGTACGGCCACTCGCACTCGCAACGGACGAAACCGAGCCGTTCCTCGACTTTTTCAAGACGAGCGGGAACGGGTAGCCGTCCTCCTCGTCTTCGGCGTTGTCGCCCTTGCGGACGAGCGACTCCCACGTCGCGGCGCCGGCGTAGTCGGACGTGCCGAGGGACTGCATCTCCTCGGTCAGGGTACCGATGTCGCCCGGAGTCATGAGACCCGATTGCCAACGCGGGCTGGCTGGGGCGCTCATCGGTCGCGGGATGCGGACTTGAGTGTCGGAGAAGTCAAAGTCGTCGTCCTCGAACGAGTCCGGGTAAGCGCGGCGCAGCGCGACTGCAGATGGAGGAAGGGCGCATCTAGTCAGTGACTCCGTCACCTTGCATTTTCGGAATTGCGACAAGTCTCCGGACTTACGCTGACGCGCCTTCGCGTACTCGAGGCCAAGTCGCTTCCAGTCGAGCAAGTCAGACAGGCGCTCGGTGCGGTTCCGCTGGTTGATCCGCTGCCGGCGAGTCTTTTGGCAGAACGAGACCATCTGGTCCGTCAGCTGGTTGACCGAGTCCTCGACCGATTTCATGCGGCGGTCGACGATGTAGATACTGCGCGCGCGTCCAACCCCGGCAAGGTCAGTAGCCGTTCCCTCTGTCCACGAAGGTGGAGAGCTGTATAGCGCACCCGTAGTCCTGCGAGTCTTCGAGCAGGTCCTCCATGAAACCACCGAAACCGGAGAGGTTGGTCGTGATCGAGGGAACACCTGGAGCGGAGTAAAAGGGTCAGTCATCAGGGCACGGCGACATCATCGAAGGCGTGATGAGCTCACCCATGACCGTGCACTCGGCGGGGGTGTCTGTCGTCCGTTACATCACTCGGTCAGTTTTGGTCCCCCACGAAACACGTATTCGCAAAACCCAGAAACAAAGCGAACTCACAGCCCCAGGGCTCGTAGTAAGACGGGAAGACACCGAGATGGCAACCGCGAACAAACTCTTCATAGTCGAGTCCGAGGATCGGGTTGTTGGCGTTGAGGAACTCGGGGTGGAAGACGACCTTGACGCGGTCCGACGACCTGTTGAACAGCTGGACGCGGCGGATCTGGTTCAAGACGGGGTCGTTGGCGTCGTCGGCCATGTTGTGAGTGACAACGGGCGGGAGCGACGTGCGGCGGAGCGCGTAGACACGACGCTTGAGGAGGATCTTGTCCTCGTTCGAGAGGAGGGTCGCCGGGTCGGGGACTTCGGTCCCGTGCTCGCCCGTGTAGCGCGTGCTCGTCTCAAACAGGCGGGCCCCGATCCGGTTCTGGATCTCGGTGACCGTGTCCCGGAGCTGCTTCGTGACGGCCTGACCCTTGAGCGCCTCGATGGTGTACGAGTGCGTCGCTGCAGGCGCAATGATGAAGGCGACGACGGTCTGCTTCGAGCCCATCTGCTGCAAGCGGTGGTTGAGACGAGCGAGCGACTCGATGTACATGTCGAGACCTTTGTTGCGGTACTCGTAGCGACCGGCGGTGAAGAAGTACAGCGTGTCTTCAACGTTCCACTGCAACGGCGTTCTTCGTCAGTCGCGGTGACCTCTCTCTTGCCATGAGGAGGGGGAGGACTCACGCTGAGAGCGCCGAAGAAGTGGCCTCGGATAAAGTCGTTCAGCTTCTGCTTCGAGACGGCGTGCAAGTTCTGGAACTCGTGCATCGCCGAGAACTTGGTGACGTTCAACCCGTTCGGAGTGACACCATCTGCAGGAGGACACCACGTCAGCACGCAGCAACCTCCTGAGCCGAGCAAACAAAAAAAGAGGACGGCGACTCACCCGGCTTGCGCTTGAGCAAGTGTTCCGCCTCGTACGCCGTAATGTGGGAGACGGTCGTGAACACGTCGGCGCAGTGCGCTGCGGCACGCTCAATGCAGTAGCGGTGGTAGATGCCGCGCTTGCCCGCCTCGTGATCCACGTCAAAGTGCTGCAGGTTGTTGTAAAAGTCGACCGAACCCGCGCAGAGGTACCGACCGAGCAAAGTGGCGTGGGTGGTACTGCAGGGGCGCGCGCCATCACGGAGGTAAGATCGTCAGCGGACCAACCAGTCGCGATCCTGGCAGGAAAACGGGTAAGCGACTCACAAGACGGTGGTCACGTCAATATGGCGTTTCCGGCACAGCGGGATCGCCAACCCGGCCTGCCACTCGTGCAAGTGCGCGACAATCGCCCTCGACCGTTCCCGGGCCGAGAACTCTCCCAAGAACCACGCGACGAGGTACCCGAGCAAGAGGGTCTCGTTCGTCTCTGCGTCGTTTGGCGGCGTCGGGATTCCGGCGAGGTTCCAGAGGTCGCCCTTCCACTCGTCGAGGCGGTTGTAGACCGAGCCGGTATCGAACAGCAACACCTTGGGGCCTCCCTCGATCAGCCAGCGACCGTACAGGAACTTGACTCCGCGGTCGCGCATCGACGAGAGACTGCCGACGAGGGCGTCGTTGGCGGCGTTCGTGGTCGTCGGGGTGCCGTCTGCGAGTGTGCGTGCCATAGGAGGGAGCTGCAGCCGTCAGCGCTAGCGATAACCAAGCCGACTCTGCAGCACCTGCGACGCCTGAAGGCGCCCACTCACCCTCGTTGACCGGCGTCGGCTTATCCCACTCGATCGCCTCGACTTCCATCGGCGCCGACTTGTAGCTGAGGGGACCGATGAGCGTGTAGCGGTCTCCATACTCGGCGCAGGTGACGGGTGCCTTGGTCTTGATGACCGTGTAGATACCGCCGACTGCAAAGAGAATTCAACGGCGAGAGAAGGGAGCGTTGTGTCAGTTCCCGATGCCTGATGGTCCGCCCATAGCGCTTGTCTGTCCCTTTATCGACTTGTGAGGCTTAAGCCGACACTACGACTCAGGTGCAGGGTGTTCCGTGACCCGCCCTCTTTCGTCCCCCGCGCCTGGTTCCCCCTACTCGTCTCGTTCCTCGCACGTTCTCCCATCCAGATAAGTGCCAGTAAGTGCGACGCTGGACGTGTAGAGGCTGTCCCCGCCCTTGGGAACTCAGTTGGGAATGGGGGTCCGAAGACGATCTCGTTCGAGTGTTTGATCGATCCGTTGTCTGGCCGGTGTGAAACTCTCACGATCCGTACCTTTGCTGTTGGGGTGTGCAATCGACGGGGTCAGTACATTGCGGTTACAGAGGAGAGCGGCGCTGGGATTGCAAGTCCTAGCGAGCCAAGCAGCGACGAGGAGCGCCGTCTCTTCTCCTTTGGCCTTCGTCCCCGCCTTCTCGCTCCGCTTTCCGGCTCCGTGGTCCGACGAGAGCAGGAGACTCACTTTGCAACCTCCCAAGCGCACTCGAAGCTGTGTAGTTCGGTTCACGTGTCGTAGCGAGGGATAGAGAGCGTTATGCCGGGAGACGAGGGCGCGAGGAGTTGCGTCACCGGCGAGCAGGACAATTGAATGCGGGTTTTTTCCGCGAGTGGGCGAGTCGAGAGAGAGGGGGACGTCAGCGGGCGCTCGTACACAGAGTGATGCCAGCATCGACGCACAGCAGCTGTAGGCAGGCACCAGAGAGCGCGTCAGCTTGTGGCTCTTCGGCACGGAGCAGTTTGACGGAGCGGAGTGGGGGGCGTCATCGCAGCGAGCGAGTCTCGCTCCCCGGTAAGGAAGGGAGGGGCGGCAGAGGGACATACGTGATCGTGGACACTTCTTTGTTGCGCCATGGCCTCTCGAGGTTTTCACAGCAGCTGGATCGAGAGGTACAGCCGGAGCAAGAGGTTCGAAAGTCGAGGTGCTCCGCCGCCGACTTGCCAACTCCACCCACACGCGGTCAGAAAACGACGCCTCCCCTCAGGTACTATCGGCGAGCAAGCCGAGTCCCGACCGGCGTCCGACAGCTTGCGATTAAAAAGTGAGCATTGCGTAGGCTTGTACTGGTCTTTGCAGGTTATATGGCAGCTAATACCGCTGCTTCTCCGAACCCGGCAAAGTCAAATTGCCCGCCGCTGCAAGTCCGACGGGAGGCTGGCCGCTGCTGCGGATTCACAACGGCGACTCTAGCATAGCGGGCGGACGCTGCATGCCTGACCTTGTCTCGTTTCGAGGTACGTCCACCAAGCTACTGTTAAGTCTGCAGTGTCAACTCCGAACGACATCGTGGCTCACACGAGCGAGAAATGAAATGCGCGCGCCACTCGGTTCAGAAGCGAGCTCGTATCACTGCACGCAAAGAGCTTCAGTACAGCCTTGAGCTTAGCACGGTATTGTAGCGACCCCTGCAAACAGGGATGTTGGCGCTGGATTGCAAAGTCCAACGTCCGGGGAAAGCGCAGATCGGAAGTGGAAGAGCGAAAGCGCGCCCACAAAAACTGAGCGTAAAGCGGCCTGGCGCGAGGGACGTCCAGGAAGCGTCGGGCTTTTGGTGCGTTGAGACCAAGAGGAAGGTTGGACTGTGATGGCCACTCTCTGGATCGAGTTTCTGACTCCCGACCTACGAGGAACAAGCAATCGCGATGGAGTCTCTCTCTTCCTCCTTTCGAGACGGACTTTCGTTTTACCCCCGCTCACCAAATAGCCGTACTCGTACAGACGGACTGGCCAGTAGAGCCTCTCATTCGGAGGACTGTACTTGGAACGAGTCCGTCTCCTCGACGAGATCAAATGAGGCGATTCTTGCTGCATATAAACCACAGGAAGGGCAGGCCGGCCCAGGGGGCAAAGTCGGGACGGCAACGCGTGCGTTGCAAATGCACCGGGAAACAGGCGTAATCGGGCCGGGGAAGGGGGGAATATATCGAACAGAGAGAGAGTGCAGAGGGGACGAGTCTGGTAAATCCGCTCACGAGCAGATTGGTGCCAGCAGGAAAGAAGATGGGGGGTAAAAAGCGGGAACGCTGCGTAGAGCAAAACAAAACGAAGACAAAGAAGGGGCGGAGAAGGGAGAACGATAGCGGGGCGGGCGACTAACTACAACTAGGGCGCGGCCGAGGCGAATTTCTGAGTCCACTCGCGCGAGACGCGCATCGCGTCCTTCTCGTTCTCCTTCCAGTGCGCAGCGACGTCGTTCGCGAGCGGGTCGTCCTGTACGTCGCGAGGGAGATTGGATCGTCAGCAAACGCGTCGCGAGGAAAGTAGACGGAGCGGGGGAGACAAGACTGACCGGGTTGGGCGCGGACAAGAGGGCCTGGATCGAGAGCAAGACGGTCCGGATCTGGAGCGCCGGGGACCACTTGTCTTTGAGGATGTCGAGGCAGATCCGGCCGAGCTTGTCGATGTTGGGGTGGTAGATCTTTGTCAGGAAGCGAACTTTCGGGGGCGCCATCGGGTACTCTTCCGGCAGGAACAGCTCGAGTTTAAAGTGGCCGCCTGCGTTTGTGTGTCGGAACAAAGTGCCAAAAGTCAGTCTTTCAACCAACGAGTTTCCTCCCTGGAGAAGTGTCCGAAGAGGAAAAAATGGGCGACAAGCTGACTGACCCTCGAAGGGGGACGATTCCGGTCCCGAAATGACGACGTCAAAGTATCGCAGGTTGTCGTCGTGCGGGACGGCCGAGATACCGGGTGGAGAATCGGCGACGAGTCGCTGCGTTTCCTGTTGTTGGAAATGGGCGGGAACGGCGGATTCAGGGTCAACGCTGTGGGGTCTCTTTCTTCGAGACCGGGGTGGTGGTGGTGGTCGGCTGTTTGGAGATGGCCAGCTGACGGACTGGGGGCGGGGTGGGGCGGGACAAGCTGACTTGGTCCGGAAGGTGGTCGTTCGCAGTCGCGGTCTCTGGCACGGCCCCGCTGATTTGCTATCGGTCGGTCGGTCGGGAGGGGGAGGGGGAGGGGGAGGTCCCTCTTTCCTTGCCCCTCGCTCTGGAGCAGATCTGACGGACAGAGGAGAGAAAGAGGGGCAGAGAAGAGAGACTGACCTTGATGATGCGCTTTGGCAGAGCTGCAGAGGCCATGGTGGTTGCGGTGGTGAGAAGAATGGAGGGCGAGCGAGAGATCGGGGCACCGCGCGGCGAGAGAGCAGGAGAGAGGGACAGAGCAGCTGAAGAGTATAGCTAGCACCTCCACAAGTGGGCGACTCCTTGTCCGGGTTCGCGCGTCTAGAAGGGAGGAGAGAGACACCTCGTTCTCCTTGACTTTGAACGCCTCACTCGACCCGACGCTGACGAGACGGAGACGCTGGCGCTGACGGGATGGACGGGCAGAAGATGTGCGCCTATCTTACGAGTGCTTTCGGCTGCTACCCGTACTGACCCACAGGTAACTGAGGGTCCAGTCTTACCAGCGACTCGGTGCTAAAACTCTCGCGTCTCCCGCCCGAGATTGTCACCATGATCCTGCGCGACGTGTTCCCGTCCATCGACGACTCCAGGCACGAGCGAATCCACGTCTCGAGGCTCGCGGGCGGGAGCGACTTGTTCCACCGCGCCGGGGACCCGAATGAAGAACGCGAACTCGCCGACACGATCCCCCTCGCCGGCCATGCTTTCTTGCCCTACTTGCGCTCGCTGCTTTTCCACACGCTGCACGTCAGCACCCGCCAGCGCGCCGCCAAGCTCCTTCGCGCGCTTGAAGTCAGCTCTGATGACCAGCACCTGGCTGCGCTCATCCGCCGCCTCGTGTTCGACATCCGCCCTCGCTCGCTCGGAGACAAACTCGACCGCACCGGAACCTACGACTTTACGGACGGGATCACCGCCCAACAAATCAGTCGCTTCGCCGAGCTCACGCCCGAAGTCGAGAGCCTCGTCATCGACACGTCCCAAGGTGGCGACCACTGGCTCTGCGGGATACCTCTCCTCCAAGCTCTCCGCGCATTCGGTCGCACTACAGTCACAGATCTCGAAATCATCGGATCGGCCCTCGGCTGCCAGAACGCCCTGCACGTGTTTGCCGATTCCTACCGCGGGTTACGTTCGCTCAAACTCAAGAACCTCGTTCCCGGGTGGACCGCCCTGCCCGCCCTTCGCCCCGAGACGGAATCGTACGCCAAAACCCGCGCGCTCAACGCGCCGTTCCCTGCGTTTGCGCGCCTCGAGACCCTCGTCCTGTGGGACTGCACCCTCCGCCTCGACGAGTTCAGCGACCTGCTCTCGTCCCTCGGCCCCGGCGACAACGACAATGACGGACCGCGCTTCCCCCTGCGTCACCTGACGTTGCACCATATCAAGATCCGCGAAGCGGTCTACCAAGAAACCGCACGCCGGTGCCCCTTCCCGCCCGAAGTCTTGCAAGCGCACCTCGCCCCGCTCGTCCCGCACCTCGAATCGCTCCACCTCGTCCTGTATGACCGCGACCCGTTCGCAACTCGCGCGCGCGGCATGCCGAGTCAACTCGCGGCTCCGACTCGGCCCAAAGGGGATGACTACCGCCCGGGCGATGTCGTCGCCGCGTTGATTGGGCCCAAGTTTCGCGAGTTGACCCTCGGAGGACCGTACTGCGTCTCGGATCCGGCGTTCTTTGATGCGCTCGACAAGTCGGCGAACCGCCAACACCACCGTTCGGGTCACGTCCGCCGCTTGACGTTGACGCAATGTGCCGATCGCGGTCAAGGCGAAGGTATCACGGTCCAGGCGTTCACTCGCGCGCTCGATCGCGATTGGATCGCGTCTTCTGAACAACTCGTCGAACTCGACCTCGAAGGCATGGATCCCGACGTCGAAGACTCGGACGGCGACGAAACCCCACTTTGGTCCGGTTCCGCGCTCGATGCGCTCGTCAACAAAGTCGAGCAGATCAACGCCGCCGCGGGCCGGATTCGCTTGCGCGTGAATGAAGCGGCGCGGCTCTGGGTTCCGCCGAGGAGCAGCGCCGCGCAAGAGCGCAGGGCGAATGCGAGGAAGCCGAAAAGTAGGAGGTCGAGCGCCAGGGGCGGTGGCGGTGGCCTTGGCGGTGGCGTCGGATCCTCTTCGAAAAAGGCTAGGCGCAGCAAGTCGTAGCTCGCTGAATGAGCTCAAGGGTGCGGTGAGGTTCGGAATGCTTGGGGTGGACGCTTGTTGCTTTTTGTTCTGCTTGCTGCTGGTCGCTTGTTGCTTGTCGTTCTTGTGTAGTGTTTTCGCTTTCGCTTGCAGCTTGCCTTTTAGCCATTTAGAGGGATGTGGTCGTTTACAGCGTGTCGAGGAGAAACAACAGGGGAAGAAGAGCGCTAGGAGAAAAGGGTACAAGGTAGTCTACACATATATCGTCTGTAGATCTGCATCAGAATTTGAAGATGACGATGAGGATGACGAGCAAGATGATGAGGGCGATGATCAACCCGGTGCTGCCCGTGTCGCGGGCTCGCCGCGTAAAGTCGTCTAACCGGCCGCTCGCCCTCCGGAGGTTGGAACCGGTCCGGTCGAGCGCTTCGTCCGTGTCGTCGAGGAGGGAAGAGTGGAGTTCAAGTTCTTCGGCGACGCGGAGCGAGAGGGCGTGTTGGCGCGAGATGGCCGAAGAGAGCGAGTTCAACTGCGAGTCCTGGTCTGTGTTTTTTCCGAGCGCCGGGTCAGTCGCCTTTTGCGGGAAAGTTGTGAGGAGATCGACGGATGCTTGGTGTGACGCACCTTCGAGCATGCGCTGCTGCATCTGGAGTACTTCCTGATTCGCCCGCTCCATCTCTTCCTCGTCTTCCTCCATCTGTTTCAAATCTCGCGGGTCGTCGTGCACAGAGATCGAGATGTGTGGGACTTTTGCCGTCTCGCCGACGTCTTGTAGTTGCACCCTGCAAAACGAGATTTAACGAGGTCAGCATGCATACCCGTCTCGGCGGTTGGTGGAGACCCCCAAGACGCACCCTTCGCCGCCGTCGTCGTGTTCCTCGTCACCCGTCTCGACGAGCCTGCCAGTACGTTCCGAGCCCGGCGCAGGTCGTAATCGCTCTTCAATCGCCACGCCGAGGGGTTCGACGAGTCCCGCTATCCGTTCCCATTGTCCCCGCAAGCCGTTCACGACCTCGTCGCTCTCGCTGCCGGCCTCTTCGATCGCTACGATCCCGCGCGCGAGCAGGGTGAGGTTCTTCTGGATCAACTGGGTCAGGTGGGCGGGCGCGGCGACGGAGAGCTGGTGTAGCCGGGTCAACTCGAGAACCGATGACAACGTCGTCGTCGAGAGGTGCGACAGTCGCGATGCGCTTGGCGGAGCGCCACTTGAAGGATGTGTAGAAGGCATAGCCGCTTGATAATGCTGCGCGCAGTTCGGTCCCGTCAACCGGATGCTGCCTTTTGCACTCCTAACTTAGGCGTCGCAAACGACTCGTCGGCTTCGAAGCGATCGAGGCGGACTTCATCGAGGCGGACTTCTTTTGTGCAAACATGACGGCGGAGGGAGCTACAGTATTTCCTGAGTCGGCGGACGCAAAAAGTTGCGAGACGTATGCCGATGGATTTGCACTGCTATACATTCGCTCTTGCATCAGTCGGACACAGGGCCGAGGAGAACGCGGGGATACGGGATACGGGCAGCACGATCGCGCACAAGCTTGGACCGCGCAAGTTGCCCGACCTCACCCGCTCATCTAGCTTCCTGCGCATGCATGGCGAATGGACGGCTTTCGTGATACACTATAGCACCTGTGTATGCAGATTAGTCTGAGCTATCCGTCCTCCGCCAGCGTGCGGGATCGTTTTGCGCTGTGCACTTCCAGCGCGCCGCTGCTGGTATACAGTATGCGCCTCAGCTTGATCTGCAGCCGGATCTCATGCGTGGGGGAGGTGTGCAGCGACGCAAAGATGTTCAAGTCGCTTCTTGCAACTATGATCTGCCGTGACTCATCAGGAATCGACCTTCGACATTCTGCAAGCTGCTCGCGTGTGCTGGGAGGAAGCGAGGAAAACTCCAGATTTGGTCTGGAGCGCCACTTCGGGCTCCCCCTCGTGCGGTTGCAAGTTTAAAACTGTTGGGGGGGAGGATATTTGGGGGTCCGCCGTTGGCATCGGCCTGCGCGGAAGTCGCGGCTCCGCACCTCGGCATTGGGACGATGAACTACTCGAGAAGTTCCTGCAGCTGCAGCAAGCTGGCTGCAGGGTGGCAGATGTTCGCAGACTGCCATGCTGTACTGTAGTCGTGCTTGAGTTGAGCGCTGGAAGCTTGCCCGGTTCCCACGCGCGGTGATGTCATTTCGCTTGGCACAACCGCCGCAAGCTCTCAAATTGGGGGGTCAAGCTTCTCAAGATGACGCGGGGGTAAAGATCGATGCGTGGCTTGCAGAAAGCGCGTGCGCCGCACAAAAAGGGAGATCTCCGCTTTTGCGAGATCTCGGACAGGACGGGGTCGACGCGGAGCCTCTTTCCCCTCCGCTCGCCCGCCATCGACAAGGCCCACGCATCTCACACACCTGCCCAAGCAAGGCTCCAGCTTGGGGGTCCTCTTTCGCTTCTCCTCCACCGTCCAAAGGCTCCCCGACTCGACCAAAGTCGCTGCTTGTCTGCGTCGCTGTTCCTCCGCCACCAACTCGATCGACTTTAAGCTCAACACCGCAGCTTGCGTCGACTGAAGCGCTCGCCTCTCCCAACACCTCTTTTTGGGCCAGCACGCCGAGCTCGACAACAACCCAACGTCGATCCTTTCCTCTGGGGCCGCCGTCTTTCCCTCTCTACTCTCTCTCACCGCCTAACTTCATTTCCGATCAACGTTCAACATGTCTGCTCGTCCTGAAGAGATCAAGCCGCCCATGAAAATTGCGCTCCTCATGAGTTGCTTCGCCGCCTTTGGTGGTTTCCTCTACGGTTACGGTGAGTGGGGGGTACTTCGCGTTGATTGAGGGGCCCGCGTGGTGGACGGCGTAACTGACGATCAACCTGTACATGGCCCTGCAGACACCGGTAACATCTCCGGTGCGTGGTTCATACGCACGGGATACGAGAGTTCGAATGAACTGACGAGGCGGGCGATGCAGGTGTTAAGGAGATGCCCTATTTCCTTCAACACTTTGGCGACGTCGACCCGAGTTCTCCGAACGGATATACCCTGCCGACCGGCCGTGACTCGCTGATCACGTCGATTCTGTCTGCCGGTACCTTCTTTGGCGCACTGTAAGCTGCAGCGTTTCGAGAGAGGAAGGCAGAATTCCTGTCCTGACGGGTCTCCCTCTCCCTCAGTTGCGCCTACCCGGTTGGCGACTTCCTCGGTCGTCGATATGGCATCATGGTCTTCCTCGTCTTCTTCTGCATCGGCGTCGGTCTCCAGACTGGCTGCACCACTCTCGCACCTTTCGTCGTCGGCCGGTGCGTCGTCTCGATCCATTTTACGGTCCTTTTCCTCGAGCGCTGGCTGACTTTCCGACGCTCGCAGTGTCTTTGCTGGTCTTGGTGTTGGCGGTACTTCTTGCCTCGTGAGTCCGGAGAAGGGACCGGTCATGTGAAAACCGTCGGACTGACCGCTTGTTCGCTTCCTCCAGGTTCCCATGTATCAATCCGAGTGTGCCCCGAAGTCCATCCGTGGTGCCATCGTCGGTGCCTACCAGTGGATGATCACGAGTGAGTCTTCGGCACTCGACTGTGACGGTGGCCATTCCGCTGTTCTCACGAAATTGATGAACCTTCTTCTCCCGCAGTCGGTCTCCTCATCGCTGCTGTTGTCGTCAACGCCACGAAGGACCGCAACGACCAGGGTTCGTGGGCCATCCCCATCGGTATTCAGTTCGCCTGGGCCATCATCCTCGCCGGTGGTCTCGCTTGCCTCCCGGAATCGCCCCGTTACCTCATCGCCGCCGGCAAGGACGAGGCTGCGCAGCGCGCCCTCTCTCGTATCTTGCAGTCTCCGGCCGACTCGGACATTGTCGCTGAGCAGTACGCCGAGATCGCCGCCGCGGTGCACCACGTCCGGTCGCTCGGTGCCACCAGCTACCTCGACTGCTTCCGCTCGACCAACCGCAACCGTCTCCGTACCCTCACCGGTATCGCCCTCCAGGCTCTGCAGCAGCTCACCGGTATCAACTTCATCTTCTGTCAGTCGCACAGCCTTTCCTCCAGTCTTTGCCCACCGAAACGGAATTTTCCTGACGCCCTTCGTCGAATCATTTACAGACTACGGCACGACCTTCTTCCTCAACTCTGGTATTCGGCCGCCCTTCACCATCACAATCATCACCAACGTCGTCAACGTCGTCACCACCGTTCCGGGGTACGTTCATCCGGCTCGAAAGACGGTGAACGAAAAAACTGCCGAGAGAGAGAGATGGCTGACCTCGAGAGGCTCTTCCTCTTCACAGTCTCTGGCTCACTGACAAGGCTGGCCGTCGCACTATGCTCTTGGTCGGCGCTGCCGGTATGATCGTCTGCCACTTCATCGTCGCCGCCATCAGTACCGCCACCGACTCGAGCAACCAGCCGGCGCAGAAAGCTCTCGTTGCTTTCGTCTGCTTCTTTATCGCGTTCTTTGCCGCCACGTGGGGACCAATTGCTTGGGTGTACGTATTCCCCTGCTTTCTCTCAAAGTGTTGAGCGGGCGCGCAAGCCAGCGCGCCAGTGCGTTCCGTCTCGACCCTTTGTCTCGTGGCTGACATGACTCGTTCCTCACACAGGGTCACCGTACGTATTCCCCTGCTTTCTCTCAAAGTGTCGAGCGAGCGCGCAAGCCAGCGCGCCAGTGCGTTCCGTCTCGACCCTTTGTCTCGTGGCTGACATGACTGGTTCCTCACCACAGGGCGAGATCTACCCGACCAGCACCCGTGCGAAGCAGATGTCCATGTCGACCGCCTCGAACTGGCTGTGGAGTGAGTCTGGCTTCGAAGCACGGTTTTTTGACCGATCGATTTCTGACTCGCGCTCCTCGATTACTTTAGACTTTGGTATCGGTTACGCCACCCCGTACCTCGTCAACACCGGTCCGGGCAACGCCGGTCTCCAGGGCAAGGTGTTCTTCATCGTGGGTCAAAGCGCATCTTCTTTACCCTTTTTCTGCCGTCCGGTCTTAATCTTTTACGCTTCCGTTTCGCAGTGGGGAGGTGCATGCGTTATTGCGTTCCTGTTTGTGTACTTTGTCATCCCCGAGACCAAGGGTCTCTCGCTTGAGCAGGGTGAGTTTCTTTCTCTCCGTGGGGCCGACGAGAGAACGAGGACAACAAACTGATCTTCGGACGGTATCTTCCCCCACTAGTCGACATCCTCTACCGCGAGTACACGACCGCCGTCACTGCCGGCAAGATCCGCAAGCAGCTCCTCGACTCGAACACCCAGGACGCCGACACCGACGCTTACAAGCGCGCCTTCATGGAGGGCGGCGGCAAGCACGCCGGCTACTCTGAGGACCACAAGGAGAAGGCCGAGATGCGCGACCTTGCCTAAAGCAGGTCCCTCTGTTCGGCACATACCCGTTCGACTTCCTTACCGGCGGATGGATTTTCCCGTTTCCGACCCCATGTCGTTTTCGTCCATATCTTTGTCTGATTTCTGCCTCTCGGTTAAGCTGCTTTTTTTGCGCGGCTTACGATGTCCACATGTTACACCATACACTGCTAGAAAACTCCTACATGGCTTAGATCTCCCTCTCCCCATCTGCAGCGCTTCTCGCACGGCATTGCATCATCCATGTGCAAATAAAATATCGGTTGCTATCTCTCCTCGTGCTTGGAACACGCGAGAGTATGGCATCGAACAGGCCAAAGGCTCTACGGTCCTCTCGGCAGAAATTTTCGCCTGACGATGCCATCATCGCGGCAAGGCTCGCTCTGCTTAAGTGCTTTTTCCTTCACTCGCTCGCTCCTTCTCCAAAGCCAGCGTTAGAGAACCATGTCTGGAAAGCTCGCAACTGGTCAGTCCACACGCTCGCAACCCAGGATCATCGCCTAGCCCAATCGCTGGAACGAAGCCCAGCGACCCCCGCCCTCGACTCGGCCAACTTCGGTCACCAAGACAGCGCGGTATCGCCTCGGGCGTACGGTGGGAGATATCAAGGACCCATCGGTACTTGCAGCAGGGGCTAGGTCGGAAGGCGGGCCGAGCAGGCATCGCCGAGATTGGGCGCCGGAGCAAATCGATGACGGAGATCCGACTCGCGGTTGTTACACACCCGCCACGACAACGACAGCTGACCTGTTTGTCCTTTGGTAGACTACCCCGCGTGGGCCAAGCTCCAGAAGCTGTACGATGCCGACCACACCAAGCTCGTCCTCAAGGACCTGTTCGCCGCGGACCCGAAGCGGTTCGAAAAGTTCTCGCGCGAGTACAACTCGCCGAACAAGGACGTCCACATCCTGCTCGACTTTTCCAAGAACTTGATCAACGACGACGTCTTTTCGACCTTGATCGAGCTCGCCAAGGAGGGAGGCGTCGAGAAGGCTCGCGACGAGATGTTCGCCGGCAAGCACATCAACACTTCGGAGGATCGCGCCGTCCTCCACGTTGCGCTCCGCAACATTGGCAACGAGTTCAAGATCAACGAGGCCGGCGCCGACGAGGTCCAGGGCGTCTTGGACCGCATGGCCACCTTCTCGAACCAGATCCGCTCCGGCGAGTGGAAGGGCTACACCGGTAAGCCGATCGACACCGTCGTCAACATCGGTATCGGCGGATCCGACCTCGGCCCCGTCATGGTCACCGAGGCGCTCAAGCCGTACGGCAAGGAGGGCCTCACGTGCCACTTTGTCTCGAACGTCGACGGCACTCACATCGCCGAGGTCACCAAGGCTTGCAACCCGGAGACAACCCTCTTCATCATCGCTTCCAAGACCTTCACGACTCAGGAGACCATCACCAACGCCGAGAGTGCCAAGGAATGGTTCCTCAAGTCGGCCGGCGATGTGAGCCCGTCGCTGAACTCCTCCCGTCCCCCGCTCGGACAGAAAACTGATATCGTTGCAATTACCCGCAGGAGAAGCACGTCGCGAAGCACTTCTGTGCTCTCTCGACCAACAAGAAGGCGGTCGAGGCGTTCGGCATCAACGCCGACGTCATGTTCCCCTTCTGGGAGTGGGTCGGCGGCCGTTACTCGCTGTGGTCCGCCATCGGCCTCTCGATCATGCTCTTCATCGGTCCCGACCACTTCAACGAGCTCCTGACCGGCGCGCACGAGATGGACAAGCACTTCCTCGAGACCAAGCTCGAGGACAACTTGCCCGTCCTCCTCGCCCTCCTCGGGATCTGGTACAACGACTTTTACGGCGCTCAGACCCACGCCCTCCTCCCTTACGACCAGTACATGCACAAGTTTGCCGACTACTTCCAGCAGGGAGACATGGAGTCGAACGGAAAGGTAAGCTTGCGCTCGTCTCTTTGCGGCAGTCTTGCGGATCTGCAGCGGCTGACTTCGCTGCTTGTCACGTCTCCTCAAGTTCGTCACCAAGGACGGTCGCCGCGTCACCTACCAGACTGGTCCGATCATCTGGGGACAGTCGGGCACGAACGGTGAGCCTGTCCGCCTCTCGAAGTCGTGCGCGGTCACTGACCCATCCGCATTCCGCCTTCAGGCCAGCACGCGTTCTACCAGCTCATCCACCAGGGTACCAAGCTCATCCCGGCCGACTTCTTGGCGCCGATCGAGACGCAGAACCCGATCCGCGGCGGTCTCCACCACCGGATCCTCCTGTCCAACTTCTTTGCCCAGCCCGAAGCGCTCGCGTTCGGCAAGACTGAAGAGGAGGTCGCCAAGGAGCTTGGAGAGCAGGCGTCGAACCAGGCGCTGCTCAAGTCCAAGGTGTTCGAGGGCAACCGCCCGACCAACTCGATCCTGTTCCAGAAGTTGACGCCGAAGACGCTCGGTGAGGCTCCTCGCGCGGTGGACGGTTTTGTATGCGGGACTGAGGATGTTGTGTGGTTATTCAGGTTCGCTCATTGTCATGTACGAGCACAAGATCTTTGTGCAAGGGTGCATCTGGGGCATCAACTCGTTCGGTGCGTGGCCGTCCCCCTGCTTCTCCCCCCGCCACCGCTCCTCTTCCCATACAAGTCCCTGATCCCTCATGCTTTCATCGAAACAGATCAGATGGGCGT
This sequence comes from Rhodotorula sp. JG-1b, assembly GCA_001541205.1. Lineage (NCBI taxonomy): Eukaryota > Fungi > Basidiomycota > Microbotryomycetes > Sporidiobolales > Sporidiobolaceae > Rhodotorula > Rhodotorula sp. JG-1b. The sequence continues at coordinate 3,869 of KQ954561.1, read as the reverse complement.
GGAAGCATGTCATTTCCATATTCCTCACTTATGCATGTCCGGAAACTAACCTCTGTCTTGCGCCGGCGCAGCTCGGCAAAGTTCTCGCCAAGGCCATCCTCGGTCAGCTCGAGGACGCCAGCAAGGTCCAGGGCCACGACTCGTCGACGACCGGTCTCATCAAGCACTATATCAACCGCCTTTAAGCGCTCGAGATGCCCATACATGCTCCCGCACCCTCTGTGACATAGGAAAACAATACCACCCTTTCGTGCTTACAAGATGGAAACATAAGACTTTCATCCAGACCTCCTATACTTGAGCTCGAGTTGTTTTGTCCCTTAAGGAATCAGGCTCACTTCGAAAAGTCGGGCTCATCTCCTTACTTTGCTTGCCTCCCATTTCTGATCTTTCACGCTCCGATCGTTAAGCAAAATCGCAATTGCAGAGGAATGAAGATGCGATACTGACACAACGAATAGATTAGTCGGGGAAAAAATGTAAGGAAGGGGTTATACAGGACAGAAACGGTCGGGGAACACAGGAACAGAATCAAGAGTCCTTCTCTCACGCCCAGGCTCTTCCGAGCAAGTCCTCGCCCCATCCGATCCCTCCATCCAGATCGGCCTCGCCTCCCGACGCTGCCGACCCAGGCCGTCCTCCGTCAAGCGAGACTTTCGCCTCGAGGCTCCCAAAACTTTCCCACGACGCTTTCGTCACGACGCGAGTGCGCCGGACCTGCGGCGCCGAAACGAGACCGGCAGACGAGACGGCTTTGCGGAGGAGTTTTGGTGGAGCGCGAGAGTGAGAGTGAGAGTGAGAGTGAGCGGAGCGAAAAGTCGTGGGCTCAGGGCGCGCGGATGATGGCGACGGCGGCGGCATGGTGAAGAAGGAGCGACCGGTCGCGGCATCGACGGGCGAGCGGGCCATCGCGAGCGAAAAGAGCTGCGAGGCGCGGGTACGCAAGAGGGTCGTACCCCAGAGACCTGACGCCGCCACCGTCGCGGCGGAGGAGGGGGAGGAAGTAATCATCGCGGTGGTTTCTCGACTGGCAGGAACGAGATCCATCTGCGCCGGTCTCGTCGCTGCGAGCTGCGAGCGCGGCGTAGGCGGTGGCGAAGGAGCCGAGATACCGAGGCCCGCGAAGGATTGATACGAGGGGAGGAGGTTCGAGTCCGAGACGGTGTGCCGGAGCGAGAGGCGCTTGTTCCTCGGCAAGTCGGCGTCGTGGACCGGCACCGGAGGCGAGAGGTGTGAGCCCGAGAAGGAAGAAGGAGCGACGACAAGTCCATAGTCGACGCCGCCAAAGAGAGGCTGCGGGGTGGGAGGCGAACCGGAGAAGGAGATAGACGAGGAGTACGATTGACAAGACGCAGCGTCGTCGTCGTCGTCCGCCGTGTGCTCAAAGTGCAGCTCGGGCATAACGGCTGTCGCAGAGCTCGCGGTCGAGGCGGGCATTGGCGGTGGCGGGTACACCTCGTTGACCGTCTCGACCCACCGGTGCATCTCGCTGACGGTCCTCAACCGTTGCGGAACCGGCGTCGCCTCGGACTCGAGCGCCGTAGTGAGCGGCGGGGACGGTTCTTCTTCCGCCCTCTCTTGGAATCCAAGTTGCGGAGAGGTCGCCAAGTCCTCCTCGACGTCGACGGCGGAAGAGCCAAAGAAGGAAAACAAGCCTCGGAGAGAAAGCAACGACGGCCGTTCCTTGAGCTCTTTCGGTTCGGTCGGAACGTCCTCCGCCGCCGTTGGCAGGCGCTTTGGGCCTGGCGACGACGTTCGATTGCGAGTCCGGTCGGCGAGCGGCGAGGCGAGCACTTCGATTTCCTCGTCGTTGGCGTCGTCATGATAGGAGAACAAGTCGCCTCGCACGTCGTCAGCCATGGCGGAACGTATCCGTGCCGTCTGAGTCGTCGAGTGCGGAGTAATGACTCGCGTGTCGGCATAGCCGTGCTGTTCCAGCAACTAGTAACGCAGATCACCCAAAAAAAAAAAAAAAAAAAAAAAAAAAAAAAAAAAAGTTCAGGATCCACTTCGCTCGCGCGCTGCGATGAACCCCGACAAAGAGGCGAGGAGACGCACCTCTTGCAGACTGGTATAGCCAGATTGCCGCGCCGGCTCTTCAGGCGCTCGTTCGCTTCGGTCCGGATGAGCCGGCAGCGCAGCGTACGAGGCCCTTTTGCGCGCGGCAGAAGAGGCACGCGCCGGCGGTGGTGGCGGGGTGGCGTAAGCGTCGAGCTCTCGCTGGGTCGCTGCCGTCGGAGTGTCGTCCAAGTGCGTGTGCGCGCGCGTGTCTTCCTCTTCCGGGGCCGAGCGGTCGTCTTGTTCCGGTTCGAGCTTGCCGAACCAGCGACGACTCCTGGTCAGTCCGCCTCTTCCCGTGGCCGACACTTCGGCCATCGATGCTGCTGTCGATGCTGACGGAGACTCGAATTGGCCGTTTGTGCCGCTGCCCGTGAATGGGACCAGAGCGGAAGGACTCGTCGCGCCTCCCTCCCCTCTCGCTTGTTGGCGTTCTTCGAGCGTCTTGCGCTTCAAAGCCGACTTGTGCAACTCGACCGCTGCGTGACGCGACTGCGTCTTGACGGCGTGGGGAGGCGACGCCATCGTTTTCGCGGTAGCGGCGGCAGCAGCGGACGAGGCAGAAGATGGCAAGGCCGACATGCGCGAAGCCGAGGAAGTGCTCGCGCGGGATGCTCCACCGGCGGCGGCCGTCGTTGCAAATGTACGTCGTTGAGAGGACGGAGACTCCCCAGGCGCAGGGGCGGACGTTCGCGCACGAGGAGTACGAGTCCGGCTCGGCGACGTGGACGGGGCGCGGTGGCTGGCTGTCGCGGGAGTGTGGCGAGTCCGCGGGGGCGATGAAGACGAGACGACATACGACAGCGGTCGCCTCCTCGTAGTTGCCGTGATGCCGCCGGCCGGTTTGGCGGTCCCCGCAGCGGCGGCGTTATTGCCGGTGTTGCTACCGGATGCGCCGGAGGAGGAGGAGGAGAAGCTGCCGATCGCACGGAGCGAGTTGGTCGCGAGGGAGATTGGTCGTGCGATGCGTTTGACCCGAGTCGGCGATGACCGGTGAGCGGGTAGCGGCGGCGGAACGTTTTCGTCTCGAGCAGTCTTGGTCTGGCGCGGGTGCTTGGTCGGCGAGGAGCCCGCCCTCGCTTCGAGGTCGCAGCTCGTTTTGCTCTTGCGCAACTGACTCGTGACGTCTGCCTCTTCCGAGTTGGTTTTGCCCTTGGAAGACGAGGAGGAAGCGGCCGGCGCGCCTGGACTCCTCGCGCGGAGGATGAAGGGCCTGACTCGTTTCGGCTGGGCGGGTGGCGGTGGCGGCGGCGCTGCTTTGTTCCCGAGTCTAGCGCGAGCTACGAGAGCAGATTCCGAGGTGGACGCGGGCAAGTGTCGGCCGGTCGACGACGACGTTGCCGAGGTCGACGACGGCGACGGCGACGAGAGCGGGGCGACCATCCCTTTGAGGCGGCTGCAAAGGGGTGTCTCTCAGTCTATGCGAGACTATTGCGTATTCTCGGTGTCTCTGGGTGCTCAACCCGTGCAGCAAGCGAGCGAGCGGGGGCGAGAGACGCCGCCGAGAGCCGCGAGCCGAGCGGAAAAAAACACGACCGCGCCTCGTCGCGTATTTGATGCACGTGACCCACAAGTCCTTCTATAGCGTACGAGGATCAGTGTACACAGCCGCATGATAGATACGACTCGAGCTCAGAGTCTGTGCAGAACGGGCGGCGGAACCTCCGAGCGGATTCCGCCAGCTTGAGCTCGCACGATCGCCGCCTGCTTGCACTTGGGCAGGCGCGCCTCACCCCCCTCCTCGCTCGAGGCTGAGCTAGAGATCGATCGAGTCACTCTGGATTCACACGAGATTTCATTTCTGGAATAGA
>KQ954560.1:0-25635 GCA_001541205.1 Rhodotorula sp. JG-1b | reverse complement strand
CCCTAACCCTAACCCTAACCCTAACCCTAACCCTAACCCTAACCCTAACCCTAACCCTAACCCTAACCCTAACCCTAACCCTAACCCTAACCCTAGCTCCTGACCGTCAGCCGTAGCGTGAGGTCGAGAGCAGGGATCCACGTGAAAGCGGCGCGAGATCAACTCCTCAACGGGCCGCCTCCCCTCCACCGCTCCTCTTGGTCTCGTCGTGAGGCTAGGGCCTTACACGAAGGACGGGTGACCGACCCAGCACGCTTCCTCGCGGACGGTACGTCTTGCACTAACCTAACGTCGCTCCATCGGTTGTTCGGTCGCGAAGTCAGTGATTCAGCGCTCCTGCCTCCCATCGAGCGCACTCGAGCTTAACGTTGTGAATTGCGCCGGGAGTTTGCGCCCATGCGGGACTCGAGGGAAAGGCGCGCTGTCGCCAAGACGGAGGAGACAACCGAGTCGCTGAGGACCGAAAGACTTTTGAAGAGCAGGAGCGGCACGAGGTGGTTCGAGACTGAGCCGAGCCCTGAATGTTGACGAGCGCGTTTTGCCGCAAGAAGAGATAAACCAAGCTACGTCGCATGTGCGATACCCCCATTCAAGAACCTGTTGAGGGAATCAGCTCCCGTTTCCCAGATGACAGTGGCCGAGCGACTACCTTTTGTTCACACCGCACCGCACCCTGATAAGAACCTCGACCCTACTCGGCGGCCTCGTCCTCGTCGTCGTCGTCGTCGCCCTCTTGCTGCTCCTCGTCCTCTGCACCCTCGGCGGGGGCGACAAACTCGCCTGCGTCTTCCTCGTCGTCGTCATCGTCGTCCTGGGCGCCCTGGTCGCTGTGGCGGAGTGGGAGGGGGGAGTCAGGATCGGGGTCGGAAAAGAAGGGCAGCCAAACAGATCACTCGCACGCACAGCTTGGTATAGTCGATCTTCTTGCCGCCTGCGGGAGTAATCGAGGAGAGGGGTTACATCAGGAAGAAAGGGAACGCATCACAGGCAGCACGAGAAAGGGACGCACGGGTCCTCCTTCCGCCCTGGATGATGTTGGACTGGTCGAGGTGGGCCAACTCGCCCGTCACGTCCTCGTCCTCCTCCTCGTCGTCCTTTTCGGCCTCCTTGGGGGCAGCCTCCTTGGGCTTGTCCCCCTCTTTCGCGTCGGCCTTGGTCCTGCGCGAACGAGGCGGGGGTCAACAACAACAATGAGACCTCCAAAACAAGCACGCGTTCCGAACACGACAGGCGCGCACTTCTTGGCCTCTTGGGGCTTCTCGAGCTGCTCTTCGGCCGTGCGCTTGTCACCCGTCGCGGGCTCGTCCTCCTTCGCGGTGGTCGAGGTGGTGGGCTGCTCCTCCTCCTTCTGGCTCTGCTCCCTGGCCTCGACGGCGGGGGCAGCCGCGGCGGTGGTGGGCTCAGTGGGAGCAGCAGTCGAGTCAGACATGGCAGCGAGTGCTCAACAGCGTGTGGAGTGCGTGTGGTGAGAGAGAGGTGGAGACACGCGGCGCGTCGAGGTGGGGAGAGGCGAGCTGCTCGAGGGGAGGCGCTCATTCAACGGGGAGCGAACTCTGGCGCGCGGGGGTCCACACAACTCGCGACTCTTCAATCGGAAGCATAGCCAGAGAGCCACACACGGGATGGCCGACTCTGATTCGGAGCAGGAGCAGCTCGGCGGCACCTCGTTCAAGGACGATTCCGAGTTTGACTTTGCCGCCGCCCTCGCCCAAGTCGGCGCCATCTCGTCCGCACCCGCTCTCACGACCATCTCAGCCACTGGCAAGGCAACGAAGGGCAAGGGAAAAGGCAGAGCCATGTCCTCCTCCGCCAGCAAAAGGGAGGCCGGCACCTCGACCGCGACGGCGGACGCGGCGGCGGCGGCGGCGGACGCGGCGGAAGAAGCCAGAAAGAGGAGCACCAAAGCCTGTGAGCACTCACGCTCGATCCGGCGTCGGTGTAAATTTAGCTGACAGGATGGCCCCTACAGGCGACAAGTGCGTTCCTCCGACCACCGCCGACCTGACTGTCCCGCCGTCCCCCACACCGGAGCCGGCTGGACCGCGGCTCGCATTTCCCAAGCTGACCATAGCCTCCCCGTCCTCCCTCGACTCACCCTGAACTCCCCTTCCGTCTCTGCTATCGGCCCCACCAGCTGCCGCAAATCGAAATGCAAGTGCACCCGCATCCTCGACCCCGCCACGCAGGAACCGGTAGGGCCCTGCGAGAACTGCCTCACCGTAGGCACAGAGTGCACCTTTAACGGCACCAGTAGAAAGAGGTGCGCTCTCCGGTATTTGGTTCTCGACGAGGCGTGCTCGTGGTTGGCAAGAGGCGACGGGGATGTTGTCACGGGTATCCTCCCGAAAGATGCTCTCCAGCCAAGCCCGCCGCTCATTCGGACGAGACTCGGAGGCTTTCGTCTCCTCCAGTACGCTGACTCTTTACTCCGTAATCCCTCGCCGGCCTTGCTCCGACTCGAATCCAACTCTCATCTTGAACCAATTCCGCAATCAGAGGACCTCCGAAAGGGTCAGTCGGAGAACACCTCCAGAGTGTTCCCAGCTTTGCGAACCGACAACTGACACCGAGACGTGCAGCTACATCGAGGCAATCGAGTCGCGCCTGCACCGGATGGAAGTCCTCCTCGGCGGCCTCCTCGGCAGCGACGACCCTCGCGCCCAAACCCTCCTCGGAGAACTCATAGGTGCGCGTTCGCGCAACAACTCTTTCGCAAACCAAAAAACTGACACGCATGTACGCCCGCCAGGCGACACGGAAGCGCGCGAGATTCTCGCGCGCGACTTGAAAGCCGCCGCCTCGGTCCCGGATCCGAAAGACGCGAAACGGTCCTGGAAGCGCGAGTACATCGAACAGCAAGAACGGCAGCAGCAGCAGCAACGCCAGCAACCGTCCGTCTCGCCCGCCGCAGCGTCGACCACCCTCGTTTCGATGAACCAGACCGGGCAAACGCCAACGATGAACGCCTTTCCGACCGAACCGGGCCAGCCGGCGTTCGTCGCCGGCCCGGGAACGCTCGGCAAGACCTGGCTCTCGGACGAAGACCTCGTCGTGGCAGACTCGACCCAGCAGCAATATCGAACTCCAGGTGCCGACTCGTCCGACGGCGCGTCCCCATCGGTCCCCATCACCGGATCCGCCGCCACAGACATCCTCTCGCCACGCCAGCGTCGCCGTCTCGACCTTCCGGGGGGCACCTCCCCGAGCGTCTCGCCTCCGGACGAGCGCAAGCAGATGGCGTACGCGTTCCGGCTCCCTCCGATCGGAGCACCGGCACCGAGGTCCGGTTCGTCGAGCGCGGCCGGCGCCGCGAGTGGACAACCCGTCCTGGCTCCGGATCGGGTCGGTCACACCGGCACGAGTTCGTACACGCTCTCGACGGGCGAGGTCGTTCCGGCGACCGCGACACAAGCCCCCACCAACGGGATCGACGGCGCCGAAGTCGGCGAAGCGGCGACGAACGAACCGCTGACTGAACTCGCCGACGTGGTCGGCCAGCTGTCCCTGAACGAGAACGCCGAAGTGCGGTACCACGGTCGCTCGTCGGGCTTGTACCTGATCTCAAAGAGTCGGCGCTACCGCGACTTTTTTTGGCACTTTCCCTCGGGCACGTACTGGCCTCAACTCGAGGGACTCCAACGCAAGACGGAGCGCGAGATCCTCGGACTCGCCGAGGGCGAGGACCCGTTGCCCGACCTCGAGACGCAGTCGCACCTCCTCATGGCGTACTGGACCTACGTGCACCCGCACTTCCCCGTCTGCTACAAGGTCGCGTTCCTGCGGCAGTACCGGCACTCGCTCGCCCATCCCGACTCGACCGAACCTTCGACCCCCGCCGGGACGGGCAAAGTCCCGACCGTGTTGCTGCTGTCGATGTTTGCGCTCGCGGCGAGGTACTGCGACATTGACAAGACCAAGAACGAGGGAGGCAAACTCTGGCCGGCCGGCCAAGAGTACCTCGACAAGGTGGGCGGCACTTTCAAAAAGACTTGTTTCCAACAACTGACGAGCACCCGCCCCGACAGGCCCGCGCGCTCCTGAACTACGACTACGGCTCTTCGAAACTCGTGACGGTCCAAGCGCTCCTCCTGATCAGCTACCGCGAAGTCGGCGTCGGGGCCATGTCGAGCGCGTGGATGACGGCCGGCATGGCGATCCGGATGGCGCAGGACCTCGGCCTGTTCCGCGACGTCGAGAAGTGGTTCGTCCCGATCCAGCGCTTCAGTCACGAAGAGAAGCAGACCCGCAAGCGAGTCTGGTGGGCGTGTGTCATCCTCGGTGGGTTACTTTTGTCCTCGCGACTTTGGGCGACTTTTCGCGGACCGGAAGCTCACCGTCTTGGTCCCCTCGCGCCAGACCGCTACACGGCTTCGTACATTGGTCGCCCCGGCACGATTCACGAGCGCGACTACGACTGCGGCTTCCCGTCGGAAGACGAACCGGACGAGCACGAGCAGTGGCGACCGGTCCGCGTCGACGGGACCGAGTTCACCGGTCCCCCGAAAGCCGGCGCGGAATCGCTGCCAGCCGAGAACGCCCAGTTTCTCAAGTCGTACCCGCCGATCCGGGCGCACACGCTAAGCTGCTTTAATGCGGCGGCGGCGCTCGCCGTCATCATCAACCGAGTGAGTGTTGGCGAGAATCCCCGGAGAAAGGCCCAAGTGAGCGCTGACCCTGACGCGAAACGCGCACAGATCATCTCGAATATCTATGCTATCCGGATCCGTGTCCTCGGACAAAGCTCCGAGACTCTGCTCAGCCTGCTCGACCAGAGTCTCGCGTCGTGGTTCCTTGCGCTCCCGCCGCACCTCCAGTACAATCCGGCCGGAAAATCCGTACCGCCTCCCCACGTGAGTCTGCAACGAAAGCGTCGATGGCAGCAAAACTGACTCACCATGTCCCGACGCAGATCCTAAGCCTGCACCTCCAGTTCTACAACTCGCTCATCCTCCTGCACCGTCCCTTGTGAGCCCGTTTTCCGACCATGCTCCGTAACAAAGACTGACTCCTGTCGTCAACAGCATACCCGGCCAGAACAGCCCGGCCGGGCAAGGAACGTTCCCTTCGCACAGTATCTGTACAACCGCGGCGAACGCCATTGCAAAGTGAGCAAAACCCGCCCTCGCATTCTGCACGAGCGTAACTAACCCCCGACACACACACAGTATCGTTACCATCTGGCGCAAGACGTGGACTCTGCGTCAGTGCCCGCCCTTTTTGACGTATCCGATTTTCAGCGCCGGCATCATCTGCGTGCGTTGTCCCCAATCTCCGAACCCACCCGAAAAAGCTGACCACGAAAACATTCTACGCGCAGGTCTACAACGCCTCTTTCGACGAGAGCCTCGCTCACCCGGCCAAGGTCCACTTGCTGCAGTGCATGGAGGCGCTCAAAGAGATGGAGGTGCGCTCGAGTTGTGTAATCGTCGCGCAAAAAACCCGGTCTGACCGAACCCGCACCGCAGCTCATCTGGGGCTCGGCGACGCGACAGCGCGAGCTCTTGCACGGCCTCGTCGATCTGCGGGATGCGGAATTGACTGCCGAACTCGGCCTCGACGGTCAAGCGAGCGGAGCAGACGAAGCCGCGAGGCGAGGTCGCAAGCGGACCGGCATGGACATTGACGAGCTCGTCACGAATGAGAGCAAGGGATCGGCTTCTCCAGCAGGCGTGCGCACGAGCACGACCTTTCACCAGAAACCGATGGGACAGCGGCAGCCTCGCCACCAATCGGGCCAGTCGCGTCGGCGAAGCAGTTCTTCCTCCTCTTCGAGAACCGCTGCCCTGCCGCCGCTGGCGCCCAAACCTCCGACGAGCGGCGGGCACGTGTCTCTCGTCCGATCGCCGACGATCCCAGAGGAAAACACGTCCACGCTGCACGCTGCCCCTCCGTTCGGTGCCGGTCCTCCTCCTCCGCCGCCCATTCCGCAACACGAGTACCCGTCGACCGGAGCGGGTCAGTTCCCGATCGGCAACGAGCCCGGCGCGCAATCGTTTGACATCCTCAACCCCGACCTCGACTTGAGCCACTTCAAGACCCCGCCCGGTTCGAGTGGCGGCGCGACCAACTACACGGACCTGTCAGTTAGCGCTCCTTGTTCGGCGACCGAACCCAGACTGACGCGCGCGAGACTCGCAGACTCAACGCCTTTTTCCCCAGCGCGGACGGAGCTGCGTGGGCGAACAGCAATCCTTTCGCATTCGCTCCTCCTCCGGGCGTCACGAGTCCGACAAGCGATCCGACTCAGCAGCAGTCCGGCTCGACGTCCACCATGAACCCTTTGAGCGGCAGCGGCGGCGCGGCTTCGTCTTCGCTCGATCCGACACCGGCCTTTTTTGGCATGCCGCTCGGTGCAAACCTCGGTGACGAGTGGTGAGCTCTTGAGCTCTTTGAGAGAAGTGTGTGCGCGCACCCACTCACAAACCCTCTCCCCGCAGGCTCAGCTACTCGTACAATGCGTTCCCTGGCATGTCGGATGCGATGGCTTCGCCCGAGACGAGCACGGCTGCGGCGATGCCTCCAATGGGTTCTCCGCCTCAGGCGGCTGCCAGCGGCACTCCGTCCACATCCGCGGGACTCTCTGGCAGTGGTTCCGCTCCGGCGTGATGGTCGGGCCAAAAGGGAAACTCTTCGGAACTCTTGACGAAACTACGAAACCGAACGACCTGGAGGCCGGTGTTCTGCGCCCCCAGAGGCAGTGGATAACGTAAAGCGCAAGTTGTTATGTCCATTTCGCTTCGTTCCGAGACGTGCTATACTCTTCATGACTGGCGTTGCAAGCTCGTGGCAGTTTCAGATATAAGCGGTCCCATCTGATCTGGCGCGATAATTTTCGCGCGAACAGCTTTTTTCGTCGCGTGATTAAGAGTAATACAACTACACCGAGAGAGTATGTACTTGCCCTAAGCCTTTTCTTTGTATGCACCCGCTCCTTTGCCTCTGGCGATCGGATCCGGGGAACAATGACGCAGAGGCCTTCTCAAAGTCGAGCGAGGGTCGCAGGCAGCTTGCGTACCGCACACTCACAGCCATGCAAGCTCTAGTCGCCAAGGCAGTGAGGACTCAAGCTACCACCGCCGTCGTCGCTGCTTCGGGCACGGGCAGGCCGTCTCGATCCGCCGCCGTCGCCGCACGCAAACTCGCTTCCGCCGCACTCAACTCGACGAACGCCAACTCGAATGGCTGCGGCAGCCAGTCTCCGGAGCCTGTAGCGACGAGACGCTCGAAGTCGCCGTCTTCGTCCCTGTCGCCCGTGCCGGCCACTCCACCGCCAGCTGGTGAAGCGGTCGAACAGGAGCAGGATCCCGAACCGTCGATTGTGCCCGTCAAGCGATCAGCTTCTCCGGCAGGAACGGGCAGCGAGGACGCGAAGCCGGTCAAGAAGAAGCGCACGCGCAAACCGAAAGAGCCCGAAGTCTATGTGATTCCGGCCGTCGAACGCAAAGAGACGACCTTCAAGTGAGCACGGCAAAATCGCTAATCGACGTGGGCGCAATGTAAACTGACGTATATTTTGGAGCGTGCACAGAGGTCGACTCGGATGTGAGTACTGTGCCCCCCGATCTTGAAACCTGCCGCAGGAGCTGACATTCTCCCGGAACACCTTGTCCTCCAGACGCCTGCCTGAACACGATCCTCCGGAAGCAGAAACCACCCGTGTTCTGCAGCCGAACATGTCGGATCGACACGATCGAAAAGGAGGACAAGGGGATGCCGTACCTCAAAGAGCTCGGTCGCCAGAACGTCCTCGACTTGATAAAGATGATCGAGTGGACCGCAGCGCACCACATTTACTTTCTCCGAGGTGAGTCCCACGTGCTAAGATGAAGACTTACTCCCCTGCCGAGTGCCCTCGAGAAAGAACACGCTCACACTCGGCGCGCCACGACGCAGTCTCTTCCGAATTGTTTCCGTTCGCTGCCCATCCCGACTACCAATACTCGCTCGAGTACGCGGCAGAAGAGCTCAAGCTCGCAGGAGAGACGGCTCGCCGGTTGGGCGTCCGCTTGACTTCGCATCCGGCCCAGTTCTGCAACCTCTGCTCGTGAGTTGAGCTCAGCGCGGGTTCCTTTTCGTCATCCGCCGCCGAAAGCTGACGACCGATTGCGATCGTCGACAGACCTCGCAACGTCGTGATCGAGAACGCCTACCGCGATCTCGAGTACCACAACGAGTTCTTCACTCGGATGGGAATGGGCAAAGACAGCGTCATGATCATTCACGTGCGCTTTTTTCCCTTCCCGAGCGTCATTCTTGTAGCGGACTGACGTCCCGAGTTGCCGACGCAGGGCGGAGGCGTGCATGGTGACAAGGAAGCGGCGCTGCAGCGCTTCCGGAAGCACTACAAAGAGTTGTCGGACGGCGTCAAGGCGAGGTCAGTCGAGTTCTGCTCTCTTGACGAGTGGTTCGGCGAGCTAAAGCTGCCTCGCCATCCTCAGACTCGTACTCGAGAACGACGAGTTTTCGTACAGCGTCGACGACCTCTTGCCCGTCTGCGAAGACCTCAATATCCCGCTCGTCTTTGGTGCGTCCTTTTGACCTCGCTTCCGCCGACCTCAAGACTAAATCAGGACGCCCCGCCAGACTACCACCACCACAGCATCTTTCCGACCACTGAGCCGATTGAAGAGCTCATGCCGCGCATCCTCGCGCTCTGGGAAAACAAGGGCATCCGACCGAAATTTCATCTGTCCGAGCCGCGCAAGGGAGCCGTCACGCCCATGGTGAGCTACAACGCTCTAGCCTGATCGTGCTCTTGCCAGAATTTCTGCTGATCCGCGTTCCGGATCCGACAGGAACGCCGCGCTCACGCCGACCGGTGCCAAAGCTTGCCAAGGCCTCTTCCGGACGATATCGGTGCGCTCACGCCGTGACTCCGGCCTCCCCCATGCAGACTCTCCTCTGACACGAGCTCTATTCAGATCTCATGATCGAGGCCAAGGACAAGGAGCAGGCCGTGTTTCATCTGTATCGGATTTACGACCTCGCGCCGACGATCCACGGTGAGCCCGCTTTCGCCACACTGCCCCGCGGACCGTCCGCTGACAAGCTCCCTCGGACCCCTTACAAGAGTCATTGCGCCCGCCTGCGGAAGAGGAGACGTTGCAGACCGCCGGTCGCAAATCAAACAAGCCCAAGAGTCCGAAAAAGGGCAAGAAGGGCGAGGTTGTCGGAACGGATGAGATCCAGGCCGATGATCCGAACGAAGAGGTCAAGGTCGAAGCGGCAGTCGAGAAAGGGGTCGCTCCGTTGCCCGAAGGCAAAGACGCCGAAGGACAGGCGTACTCGCCGCCGGTCGATCCGGAAAATGTCCGGGCGCTTGAGGAGCAGGAGGAACAAGCCAAGCCGAAAAAGCGCGCTGCGGGTCGGAGCAAAAAGGCGAAAGAGGTCGAGCCTAATGCAGACGACGAACCGAAGCCGAAGAAGCAGCGTCGCGCGCCGAAAAAGAAGGCAGCCGCCGTTCCCGCCGAACCGATTCAGACTGACGACAGCGTTGCGGCGTAAGCATGGATGTAACGAAAGCGTTTTGTAGCACGTGTATATGATTGAGACGCGAGCTGCTTACTCGAAGATACGCCCCTTCGCGCCCTGCCGAACCAGCCGAAAGCGAGGCAGCCAGGAGAGGGACCCTCGTGAGCAAGGGTTGGCTGTGAATTGCCGACGTCAGACCCGCAAGGACGAGCTTGACATATGGGTGGGGCATCAGTCCAACAAGTCGGAGCGTTTGTGGTGGTTGCGCTGCGAACACACGAACCTTGAAGTTCAAGCGAAGCGTCGCGATTCTGGGCGAGCAGAGGTACGCCCTGTCCTCCGGAAGCGCCATGACCCCGACCACTGCAAAGCAAAGACACAAACCTCACTTAAGGAGAGCAGCATAGCGTATACGCGAAGGCGCGCTTGCCAAGGCGCCCTTCGTCGGGAAGCTTATGTACAGTAGCTCAGAAGAAGCCTCCGGCAATCCGCTTCTCGTGGCCGCGCGAGGATTCTCGCGGCCGGTCAGCAGCGTCGTCGTGCACTGCATTGCTGTTGCTTCTCCGACACTCAGGGACCGCGTGAAGAGCTGGCGCGAAGAGGTCGCTCGAACGCGGTTTTGATCCGGTTCCTCCGTTGGAGATCAGTCGATTGCTGTTCATCCGAAGCTGGACCGTCGGTCAGACTCAGCATGAGCAAGCATGAGTGAAGCGTAGAGTGACCACGAGCAGCAGGCATCGTAAGCGGTGTCGGCAGCGCGCAATCCCTCCGAGCAGCCGCGAGTTCGACGAAAGATGGCAGCTGCTTTGGGAACAGCGGGCCAGGAGCGTGGTACAGACATCGAACAAGTCGCTTTTGTTCGGTGCGTCTCTGCCGATGCGACGCTTGCGTTGGCCTCGGAGGAGTGGAAAGATCATCCGCCGAAAGGGGCCCGAGGCGCGCGGTTCTCGCTCCGCGAGGGTCGGCCTGAGTCGGCAAGCACTCGCTCAGCTCGTGGTCAGCTGACCATGTACAGTCACCGCGTCATGCTCAACCGGCAGGCGAGCAGTGTCAGACACGACCGAGCTGCCCTGTAGCCACGGCTTGGCGTGCGGACGCTGATATCCCGGCTTGATCCGCGCAAATCCGCTTGACTCCGGCCGCTCGCGATCCGGGCGAGAGGGCCTGAGTCAAGGTCGGGTGGCAGGGGGGTTACTGTGGAGAGGCAGGAATATGTATGTACTGCAGTCGAGTGTACAGTACAAGTCAAGGCAGCCAGTGATGGGAGATCATTGGTTATCGTCGAAATATTAAGCTTCGAAGATCGACGATCTCCGGCAGATCGCTTGACGGGTTTATCAGCAGGTGCCGATCACTCGGCATCTGCAGCCGCTTGCATATCCTAAGCTATGTATGTATATGCTCTCCCTTTCAATCGTCTCGTGTACAGATGAATCTCGCTCCAAGCTTGAAACAGTCTAGTCTTGCGATCTCGATTCCGAGCTCGCAAGTTTCGAGGGTCGAGAGGATGACGCACCTGCCCTGCCTGGAGAAGATCGCCCGTTTCCCCGGACGGGCGGAAGCGGTCGCACTCGCGTGGCCGCCCAAAATAACGAGCCGCTCTCAGCTCGCCGCCGTGTCCGGCATGCAACTCCTCCGTTACTCTGGGTGACGATCCTCGACTCGCTTGCCTTTGCTCCACTCCTCCACAGGGACATGCACAGCTCAGGAGTCGACTTCTCTCCGCCTCGCCGCAGCGCTCCATAGAGGACTCTGTACCCGCCCCTTGACCCCGCCTCCGCTCGGCCGGAACCTGACGCTCAACAAGCTGTGTCGATCCCTGGACGACCGATTTCGCATCTGTCAGCAAACGACCAACACACGGCAGAAGAGCCTTGCGTACAGGAATAGCTTCAATATCTGGTCATCACGCCTTCGAGATCGATGCCGATACGCCGAGCACACGAAGACGGCGCGAGGCCGCCGCTCGCTCGCGGAAGGTTCGTCCTTTCCCCTCTCTCTCGACGGCGTCGGCGCACAAATAGACTGCTGACACCTTTTGCCGCTCGCAGTGCCTGCCATAGATGCTTTGCTCGCAAGGTTCGCTGCTCCGGCCAGCCGGACCCGTCGACGGGGGTGCACGCCTGCGCCGCTTGCCTTCGTACAGGTCAGTCGTCCGCACGTTTTGCGACCTCTCGCTTGTCTGCTGACCTTCGGCACTCGCACAGCTCGTTTCAAGGGTCACGATCTGGCTCACTGTCGATGCGCGTTCGGGAGCGAGGGGCTGTGCAGCGAGGAAGGCGGTCCGAACCTTGTCGGAGAGATCTACCCGAATGCAGGACCAGGTTTGTCGTCGCGCTTCTCGCCTTCACAACATGCACCAGTGATCCTGACATCATGCTCCCCCAGCCCCTCGACGAAAGTTGACGTCCCGAACGTCGACGAGCAGTTCGAGCCGGTCACTCACGTCGCTCGCCTCTGCCTCGTCGAGCGGAACCGACGTCTCGCTCGCGTCCTCGTCCACCACCTCATTCGATTCGCCTTTGATGTCCCCGATCACCCCCGTCACCCCTTCCACGCCCATGCACTCGTCTTCGCTCGAGGGACCGGCGTGCATCAACGAGAAATCGTTTGCTTTGCCCCGCGAGGCGCGGTATCAACCTGCGCCGGCACCGCTCGCGTTCAAACTCCCGCCTCCCCTGCCGATGTATGCGCCCGTGCCTGGTCTCGCACCTCACTGCACGCCGACTAGTCGGACCGCCTCGCCGTCCGCTCCGTGGCCGCATCAGCCGGCGGCACAAACCCAAAATTTCGACCATCCATATCACTCTACTACTGCAGCTGCTACTCTCGCCGGGCGTTCACGACACGCCTCTCCAAAACAACATGAAGCACCTTCACCGCGACCGTCGCTGCTCAGCAACGACAGTTGCTCGAAATCTCTCCTCGCTCGTCGCGCCAAGATGGCTCCGATGAGCATCTCGTTGCCTCCACCCCCGGGAACGACGATCTCTCCAGGCGGGTCGCGGTCGAGTTCTCGCGCAGCTTCACCCGTCCGTGTCACGCCGCTCGACGCTTCCGCACGGAGCTGGACGGGGGGGCAGCCTCCACACGGGAACGAGTTCCACCCTGGCCTTGTTCCGACTTCGGCGGATTCGACCAACTCGTTCGTCCAACATGCGGTAGGCGGGCTGCCGTTGCCGCAGCCGGAGCTCCAGCACCCGATGGGCACCGTCTACGACGCTCCGGCTCGGCTCGATGCTCCGACTGAGCTCGGCGCTTTCCCGCTGTACATGTCGGGAGCTCCCTCGCCAGGGCTCCTGATTCCGATGGGAGGATTCCAGTCGAGCTTGCACCTTCCGCTCGACCCTCGACAGCCGGTGCCTGCAAACTTTGGCCCGCAGCCGATCTCTCACCATGTTCCGTCGTCGTCGAGCCAAACTCATTCCGTTTACGCCCACGATGCCGACTCGCACGCCGCCGCAGCTTCGTCCGGGGCTTTCGACTTGACGGATTGGACCGGATCTTTCCATCTGTACAGCCCCGGGTTAACCTTTTCTTCGAGCACGCCGCATTGTTTCGCGCAAGGGCCCCCGACGCAGTATTTCCAGCCGCGGCGATAGATGCCAATTCCTCCACTTCTGTTGCGAGCACGCCCATCCGCATGTCCATATCATCCCTGCCCCATCACGCGTACATATTTCTGTTGTAATCATCATAGACGTGCGTGAGCCCTCTCGCACAGTTTCAGAGATCACCCGGAACGGATCAAGACGGACTCGCGGATCCCGTTTTCGGAAGGCGGCTACGCAATTGCTCATCCGATGATCTTGGAGCCTGCCGACCGCTTCGCGGGTCCGGACTCGAACTAAGGTCCGGACGCGTTCTCCAGCCCGAAAAAGTGCTCAGTACGGCTCAGAGAAGGAGCCCTCAAGTTTGGTACGACATTTTGAACAAGGTAAACTATAGACAAGCTATGTACAGAGCGTGGCGAAACCTACACAAAGTGAGTGGATGAGAACAAGGGTAAAGACAGAGTCTGCGCGTAGTCGTGAGCCGTCGGCAGGAAGGCGTCGCCGAATGCGACGTCAGACTCGAAAGGCGGTGCAGGCGATGGCTCGTTCGCGGCCCAAGAGTAGAGAGGCTCGTGATCCAGGACAGGATGTGCGGCCGCGGGCGGGAAAAAAACAGAAGCGACCAAGCTGTCGATATTCTCGAATGGACCGATTTCGTCGAGGCGGGCGGCAAAGTCTGCCGTCGAGGGGTAGGCGAGCCTCGAGTCGGCGAGTTTCGGGTCGGCCCTCGGCACCCGAGGTACAACGGGTTCTGGCGACAAAGTCCGCACCGGCAGCGAAGCGGAAGAGAGGACGGCAAAGTCGACTGCTGACGTCGATTGCGATTGCGCCGGCGCCGGTGGAGGTGCAAGCTCGAACGGAGTCCAAGACGCCCATCCGTCGTGCTCGGATAGCGGCAATGTAGAGGTTTCGGGCTCGGAGTGATGCTGGCCAAACTCGTACGCTTCGAAGGAAAGAGGCGGCAGACGGTTCCGCGCAGTCTGTGGCGGCCGGCGGCGACGCTGCAGTCGTTCCTCCGTCGGGGATGACGCACGAGAAGCAGATCGACCTGGATACAGTACGGCGGATGAGTCAGGGACCCTTCGGCGGGAGGGGAAGCAAACGAGGGGAATTGGCCTACTGGTCGACGGCTCGGCAGTGCTCGGAGGTGTTACGGACCCGCCGGACTCGGTGGAAGCTGTACTCGACGCGTCGCTGTCTTCGGTAGCCGCGTGTTTCGCACGACGGACGCGCTGTCCGGATCGTCCGATGGCTCCATTCGCACTGCACCGCCTTCCCTCAAAGTACGAACACACGACGGCGGCCGGATCGTCCCCCCTGAAACGCGCCGAGCGCCTGCATGCGTCGCAAGATGGCCTAGTCGCGGAGCATTTGACCTTGCGGGCCTGTGATCGAGGGCAACAGTCAGCGCTCCGGAAACTCGCGAGGTGGTTTCTCATCAAAGTGAGGACTGCGGGACGGCTCACCTTGCATGATGCGCAAGCTGCGCCTTTGGCGAGGATAGCTTTCGCGGTCGACATCGGAGCGGCTTATGGCGCGAACGGAGGAGTGGAGAAAGTGTCGCAAGAAGTCGCGGGAAGGATTAATCGAGAGAGGGATCTACGTCGCAGGCTCTTCTTGACCGCGTACAAGCCCTCGGCGCGCCAAGTCTGTCGCTCTTAAATGATGGCGCGGTACGCAGCAGCGTGTAGAAGCAAAGTCAGAATTATGAGAGGAGAGGATTGTCCGAGTCTGCGCCGAGCAAATCAATGTGCCAGGTTTAGGATCGACGAGGAAAACGTAAGCGCGGCGTGTCGAGCTCCGTCGCCGCGCCGCCGTCCGCGCTCCGACCGAGGAATTTACCGCGCGCCGTGCCTCCACTGCCGACACGTCAAGGACACTGCTTCCCTTATAGCTACAGACAATTCTCATGAGCGTGAACGATCCCTTCAGTATGGATCCAGCGTATAGCTCCCTGCGGGATTCAGAGGCTGAATCATCATGCCGCGACCTCCACTCGAGGAAATTTTCTGGCCGACTTTCACATGCTTGGCTCTCCGAAGCAAGATGCACGTGTTTCTCGAGGGGGTGAAAGTGCATTGCTACGTGTTGGGACTCGCCTCGGGGCCGTCAAACAGATCATCGACGAGGCTGCGCTCGACCGCTTCCCAGTCGATGCGGGTCCCGGCGTGATACAGCGATTGGTACGCTGCGACGCTGATGTTCCGGAGGAAAGGTCGCAGCGCAGCCATCGACGTGATGCGGCGGGCCGAGAGCAAAGGTCTCCGTCCCTGCCACCGGTACGAGTCTGCGGGCGGCGCCGTCAAAGGGACGTTTTCCTCCTCGACGTCTCTGGCCGCCAGATCGCCGAGACGGTCGATGATGGCTTGTGACGACCAGATGCCCGAGGTCGATGCGGCGTCGACCGTGTCGGTGACAAAAATCCACTCGTGGCTGAGAGAGAAACGGTATGATCAGTCTCGGTGCGGGGGAAAGCTGAAAAGAAGGCGCTCGCACATCTGGAAATCCTCAGTCTGCAGTACCAAGGTGAGATCGATGAATTTGCACGCCGCGCAGACAAGCTGCAGCAAGTCCGAGTCTTCGGCAATGGTATGGTCGAAGAGCGAATCAAACAAGCGCAACTGTATCAAATGCAGAGCAAGGTCAGCGCATGGAGGGTCAGGTTCTCCTCCGCCCGCCGTTCCGCAGACCCACGTACCAGTTCGGTCAGAAGGACAGGCCAGAGGCCAGCGAGATGTTGGTTATCGATCCGGCAGAAGAGCACTCGAAGACACAAGTAGACCTGTGCGCGGTGAGAGTTGATGAGCCTCCCTTTGCAGCGCGGCTGCATTCGCCCAGGCCGAAGACGCACCTCGGCGTGGACCAGATCGCCGACTGGGGATCGGAGCAAGTCGACGAGTTTCTCCTGGACGGCGGGCAACTGCGCGAGGAACGTGTCCGTGGGGGAACAGAAGAGGGTGTAGGTGAGGCGGCGCAGGGCCAGGGCGCGCGAGAGCACTTCGAGCTCGCGATTGGTAAAGATGTTGGCCGATGACGACGTCGAGACCTTGGCTAAGCGAGAAGATTGCGTTAGGAGACAAATGACCTGAAGATGAACGGGAACATCAAGCCGTACCCACGAGCTCGGGCATGCGCTCGCGGTCTGTGAGAGTGAGAGCATGGACCAGTGGTCGCCAAGACGGCTCGGTAGACGGCGATGCCTGGAAAAAGCGATGGTCGGCGAGAGCATCCGTCACGACGCCCTTCCAGGCCTTAGTGACCGCCGAGTGTTGGCTCATTTGCTGGAGCATGCGGATGCTGGGCGCCGGGACTTCAAAGTGCCTGCAGAAGAATGTTCGAGTAGCGCATATCAGTGCCGTGTCAAAAAGGACGAGAAGGCCCGGTGAAGTCGGGACTGACCGTCCTCGACCTTTCAGTGCCGGCGCGATGAGGTAGTAGACGATGTTTGCGCAGATGGCGGAAGCACGTTCAGGCTCGATCTGCAGCATGTCAAAGTGCGGGAGAATGTGCTCGCTGAGAAAGTCGGCAATCTACAGGCAAGTAACCCATCAGTTCGGCAGCGCGACGAAAACGCTTGAGAGATGTCGTACCTGGTTGGCGTCGGCGGCCCTGTTGACGCTCGGCTTTTCGGTTTCTCCGACAGAGGATTTCTCATCTTCTTTGCGAGCATCGTCGTGCGCAGAGTCGTCGTCTGTGGACACGAGGCGCGCGTCAAAGTTCGTTCCCGGGGGAAATGGCGGCAGCTTCAGACGAACCACCGAGCACCCCGTCTCGAACGCCTTTGCGCAGCCATCCCGAGTTGTCCGGCGCTCGACCAGCGGTCTGTACGGTGTTGTCGACGAGACGAGAGAGAGTCTCATGCATGTCTCGGCGCATGCGCCGGTCCTCCAAGGCTCGCGTGCGCGAAATTTGGATGCACAGGGCGGTAAAGACACTGCAGCAGGTAGGCAAGTCAGTCACAGTTTGCGTTTAGTACTCGTGTCGACATACCGAGTCGCCGGAAACATGAGAGTGCGAGAGGTGGCCTGATTGGCGAGAATGTCGCGCACGAAAGCCAAGCTCCTGTTCCAAAGCTGAACGGCGGACGCCGGCTCGATCTGTCGGACGTAGAACTCGAGGAATCTCAGGGAGCACTGATCCGTTACCCTGTGCGCTCGACTGTCAGCTGGAGGCAGGTGTACCGAACACCTCCACGGCACGAAAACTTACGTCCTGGCAGATCGGCCAGATTTCGCCGGGATCGGCTTCGCGTCGATGCCTTCGTAGATGCAAGTGACGAGCACAGTCGGCTGCGGAAAAATCGTCTGTATGATTCCAGCCAGATCGTCGTCGGTCGGAGCGAGAGCCGTCGATTCGTCCTGTTTTGCCATACTCAGAGCTGGAAATCAGCCTCCGCGCGAGGCTAAAAGGCGGCAAGAGGAAGCTGAACGTACAACTTCTCGCGCGGACCAATAGCAGACGATTGCGTTTATGGTGGCGACGTTGTGCGACTTCAGGAAGCGCTCCATGGCTCGCTTGGACCGTAAGCGGACGCGAGCGGCGACATGATCCCGGGTTTCCGAAAAGGCGTTCTTCGGGGCGCGCTCCAGCTGCAGACTCGTCGTCCATGCCGACAGGATCGCTGCGACCGCCTCGGTAAGATGCTGCGAATCGTGCTGTCCGGACGAGAGGTCAGCCGCCCGTCCTCCACTATGCCAACACAAGCGGGAGCGCTCACCTTGGAGCGGCTGGATGGCTCGGCCACCTCGCTGTCGGTGTGGCCGAGTACGCCCGTTACGTAACCGAACAAGGCGGACGGTCCCGACGGGCCGGCGCCATCGGCAGGATGCTTGGCCTCTGCGCCGTTCGTGACGGCGTCCGACGAGGCGCTCGAGGTGCGCGCCAGCGAGAGAAGGAGAAGTCGTTCAAGGGCGTTGACCAGAGCGGCAAACTCGGCATCGGTGACGACGCTGCGAGTGTGCGAGGACCGTTCCGGATCGAACATGTGTCTCACGTCGCTCACGCAAGTCCGAAGGTGCATGATCAGGCCATCGAGGACCGGGCCGAGGACTCCAGGTGCTTCGTAGCGAGAGTGAGGGACAGTCATGAGGAGAAAGTCGAGCCAGTGGTGAACGACCGCGACGTCCTCTTGCTCGAGCGCGCACGCGACGAGGCGCACGAAGAACGCTTCGAAGGCGAAGTCGGGTGGCAAGAAAAGCTGCGGCCCGCTCGTGACCTTTCCTGCCGGAGCGCCGACGTCCTCTGACTGATTTCGATGGCGTGGAGAGGCGAACGGCTGCCGGGACGCGTGCACAGCGGTATGCAAGACGTGCAGCATCTTATTTTGAAGATCGACGTGCCCGCGGTAGACCGAAGTATACAGCCGACACATCAAAGCTGCTTCGATAGAATCGAGATCGGCCAAGTCCGCCTCGCCGCGCGAGAGGAGCACCTGCAGGATTTCAGCGGCGAGCCCGTGGAGGCGTTCTTCCGAGCTGTTGTGACGCCGTGCTGGATCCGGAGTTGTGCTCGCGCAGAGGAACCTGAAGACGGAAAGCGCGGCTCAGGTCTTCCGTCTGATGTCGGTGCCGAACGGAACGCCCGAGACGCACCTCAAGAGAAGGTCGACCATTCCGTCGAGGTAGGTGCTCGTTTCGAGATCGGCTGTTTGTTTCGGCACGCGTCAGGCTCGGGTGCCCAGCCGTTGAAATGCGTATAGCGTACCTTGCAATACTCGTTGACGCAGAGCAGGATCGAACGAGTGTTTGAGAAAGGAGGCTTTGGCGACCCGAATGAATCCTTGACCGCCGAACCGTGCGAGCGAGAGCAGGCTATCGAGCGCGTGGTGAAGCTGATCGGAATCGATCGCATGGCCGTAAGAGAACAAAGGCATTCGGATGTCGCCAAGCTTCTCGACTCGCACGCGTACGAGATGGCGGGGATCGGTGAGGACGAAGAGTAAAGGGTCGAGGACGCTAGAGAGGCAACGGTTCGGTCAGCACGCGCGTGGAGCCGAGTTCCCTCAGAAGTCGCCATTCACCGTAGGTAAGATTTGAGGCTGCAACGCATCCAGGCTTCGGCGAGCCTGCGGGTCGTGAGATCCTCCGCCTTCAACCCGTCGAGAACGCCAAACATCGGAGTGGTCATCAGCTGCCCCGGCAGTTGTTGATCCGCTGCAAGAGACGAGCTTCAGCTTTCCACTCAAGAAAGTCCACCACCCGCAAACGACGCACAAGTACACCGCCAGAGGTTACCGAAGACTGCGAAACCCTCGCTCCTCGCGTCCGCTTGTCCGCAACTCAAGCGTTCGGCGACAAGCGATTCGATCAGTCGGGACGGAGAAAGCGCGTCCAGCCGCCAGATCAGATCGGTCGCGCTGATATAACACGGAGTAGTCGAAGGTCCGAGGTAGTTCAGCAGCTGTGCCAACTCGCAAGCGATCAGCTGCATCCGCCGAAAATCCCCGCATCAGTCTCTTTTGACGCACCATCTTTGCCGCCGCGGCAACGAGTTTGCTCTTGTGCGGTAGCACACTGAGCCATCCAGCTCTGCTTACCTCGAGAGCTGTGCCGACGAGAGCCTCGTGGAGGGCAAAGTTCTCGAGTCGGGCGGGGATGCTCTGGAGAGTCTGCAGGACAGAGTCGAACCATACGCCAGGCGACCAACGCGTTCGCAGAAGAAGCGTATCCCGCATTCCTGGGTCGATCCTGGTCGAAAGCAGTCCGGAGAGGCGGGTAAAGACGTCGGCAGCCGTGAGGCACAAGGCGTCGAGGGCATCGGTCGCTGCACCCGTGGCGCCATCTTCGGTGGCTGTTGTCTCGGCCGTGGGAGTGCGGCAGAGGCAACAGGACCGGACAATGTCCAGAGACGCGAGAGCCGCTTCCAGCGTGAAGACTTGGCCGTCGAAGCTCCCGTCCCACGGGGCGGAATCGTCATCTCTGCCGAATAGCTCGCCTGCGAGTCGAACGGCGTCCGTCGGCGAAGGTGCGACCGCGTCGCCATCAGCCGCGTGACTCGCTTTGAAGACGCTCTCGAAATCAGTCGTATCGAGCAGATCCCGGACAAGCGATGCGGCAGATGCGAGAACCGACTGATCGAGACTTCCGTCCTGCTGCCGGGAGGTCTGCGCAGAAGGAGTGGGTCAATTTGTGCAGAGCGTGCGAGATCAAATCAGGCGTGAAACTAACCGCAACCTGACTGATGGTCGAGAACGCGACGACCGGAGCGTAGAGCCGTTGGACTTCCTCGTCGCGGATCTTGAACGTCTTGATCACGAAGCGAACGAGTTCGAGGTCTCGCGTCGCCGTGTCGCTACGATGTGACGGATTCGGAGTCGCATCCGGTTCGGTTTCTCGGAGACTACTCTGGACGGATCGGTGGATTCGGCGCCACAGGAGCGTCGGGTCCAACGCGTCGTACAGGAGCTGCGCTGTCAGAATGGTCTGCGATGATCTTGATATCAGCTCTCTGTCTTTCTCGCGCTCCGAGATGCAGTGCCGCTCTCACTTCTTCGGAGCTGGACTGCGGCGCTTTCGAGATCGCCTCGACGGCAGCAAAAGCATCCATCACGGCGACTTCGGTAAGCGGCGCACCGATCTCCCACTTGTCGAGGAGTGAGATGAAGATCTTGAAGGCTCGTTGTCGGCGTGTGGTGACATGTCGGCGAGGCGCGACCGACTCCGAGTTGTGTGGCGACTGCGACGTTGCATCAGCAGCAGGTTCGAACGCGGTCATGTCCTCCACGAGGGCCGTCCGGAGCGGTTCGAGGGCGAATTTGCGCAAGTGTTCCATCTGGTCTTGCGGTGCGTCGGATGCGCCCAGTAGCCAGGCGTGTAGTCGGCGGGTGAGCGACAGGTCTCGTCGCAGGACGACCGGTAGACTCGCGCGGACCAGCAAAACCTTGTCGCCTGGCGCGAGTCTTCATGAAGAGTGTACCGACATGTCAGTGGCCGTCATCTCTTCAGACTCAGCCGGAAAGGAAAGGCAGGCAACTCACCCTCCAAAGGCAGCACCTGAGACGGGCAACGTGCTGATCAAGAGCTCGAGGGCGCTGCGCTGCACCAGCACTTGGTCGTCTTCAAGGGCAGCCGCGTAGCCTCGTATCATCAGACCGATGTCGCGGCCGGCTTTGCTCTCGGCCAAGGCGCCGGTCTCCTCCTGTTGCCGTTCGCCATCGACTCCAGTCGCGGGCAATGCCGGGTCTTTCGAGCCGGAAAGTTCGAAGAGGTGCAGGCGTCGCAGGAGGTAGTTGAGCGCCGACACGCGTGCGTGAGGAGTCGTGATGAGCACGAGCCAGATATTGGGCAGGAAAAACGTGGGCGAGACGGTGTCGCACAGGCGGTCCAGCAAGGTGGCGACCTGCTCAGCGTCGCAAGAAAGATTCCAGTCAGCATACCCTCCTCAGATCCCCACCTTTTCCACTGCTAAAACTCGCCTGCTCGAACCACTCGCTGGCCTCTTCGTCGAGTCCGGGCAAGAGCGCCAAGATGAACGCCTTCGTCGCCGGACGGAGCGCTTCCTGCAGCGGCAAGTAGAACCGGCCAAATATGGACAGAACCATCGGCTTGATACTCGTCGCGGCGTACTGAAAGAACGGCAAGAGTCCGCTCGTCCAAGCGGGCAGGTCCCGCCGCAGGTTGTCCGGACCGATCGTCGTGAGAATGTGGACATAGACATCGAGCGCGCGCTGGTGGACGCCCGTCGGGAGTGCCGGGTTCAGGCATTGCGAGAGTCGCTTAGCCACCGTGAGCTTGTGCGGGATGAACGGGTACTGCGGTGCCGACTGCAGACACTTGAGGAGTTTCGCGAGGAACGTGATAAAGTCGGCCCACTCGTTGACGTGTTCAAAGGTCGCCAGCGTCTTCTCCACCTGCTGGGCGTATTTGCGGTACTTTGGATCGCTCGCGACCGCCCGCTCTTGGCTCTGCAGCGCGTCCGTGCCGTACGCTTTGTCGTTGACCCGGGGGTGGTGGGGCGACGCTTGGCTCGCCGTCGCAACCGCACTAGAGACCGACAGCGAGGGTTCCCCTGGCCTGATGGTGGTAGGCAGCATGCCTCCGTCGCCCGAGCACTGCTCAGGGCGAGAGCAGAGTAGATTGCGGTGCGGACCCGACTCCAGCCAAGGTCGGGCAAGAGGATGATCGGGGGCGGTTATGCAGCAACATTATTCTGTATGTTAATTTTGACTGTGTCGTCAGGGATGGTGTTATGGCCGAGTGGTCTAAGGCGCTAGCTTCAGGTTCTCCCGGGAATTCGCTAGTCGGAAACGGCGTGGGTTCGAATCCCACTGACATCACTTTCCTTTTGCTCCTTTTTGCTCAGAGCGCGCTGTCCTGGTCTATGTAGGCGGTCTTTGCCTTTTCTGCAGGGAAAGCTGTAGCTTTTTTGGCCCTCTTTGCCAGAAATTGCTCAAGACAGACTCAGAAGGTCAAGTTGAGGTCAGGAACTGTAACTTGACCTTACAGGGGACTGCGTGTCACACACGCCGTGTCGTGGGTCCAAGTTGTATTGAGGTCAGAGAGAGCCTGTGTTGACCTGAGGCCCAAAGTATGGGAAATGAAAGGAAAGTATGAGTCAAGGCAATCAGCTTGGAAAGGAATAGCGGTACAGTCCAGACTCCAGAGCATGTGCACAGAAGGTTGGCAAGAAGTATAAGGGGTGGCAGGCTGCAAAGGCAGGATGACTGTGGGCATGAGAGAGGGAGGGCCAAATGCAGGGTGCACCCGCCACCCTTGAGTGCAAATTGTGTAATGCGAGAGTATCAGGGATCCGGAGCAAACCAGGTTGCAGTGACTTGGAGACAAGCTAGAGTCAAGGCTAGAGTTTTGGAATCAACAACACAGTCAATGTCTGCCTCTCACGTGCGGATTATGAGTCTGGTCCAGTATCTTGTGCTTTCTGCTTGAAAGGAAGGGAAGGAGGTGACTTAGAAGAGGAAGCCAAGCCTGCAAGCAAAGGGACGCCGGCCCAGCAGAGATTGGTCTGACAGTGGCAAGCAAAGCCAGTACTGTGAAAGTGTCCCAGTCTTGCAAGCAAGCGGCATGCCCTGCATGGCCTGGGTGGTAGACCATCTGTAGGTGGGGGGCATTCCGTAACACAGAAATGGATGAAAGGGTGCAAACAAGTGAAGAAAGTGACACGAAGCAGTGGCATGGTGTGAGGGGTCAAGACTAGTCTATTGCTGCTTCAACTGACTGCTCTGGGACCAGGGGTAGATGGAGCATTGCCATGAGACTTGAACATGGCAGAAAGATGGGTTCTTGCGGCATGACGAGACTCTACCCATATGAGAATATTTCACCAATGCTCCCACTTCAAGAGCTCCCTCTTGACACTGCAGTAGGGTCTGCCGGCACAGTATTGAGCAAGTGCAAGCTCTACATGACGCTGCCGCTATCTCATTTGCCAACTCATGGTCGACTTGCACCTTCAGGCTTTCACAACTGCGCTCGTCAAATAGGAACAGTGTCAAGGGTTGCAAGACTTGTCAAAGGATAGTCATCTGTGGGATCACTGGAGCCAGACCCTCTTGCACAGGCAAGACTAGCTCATTCTGCTCCCATCTGGGTTTGTTCCTAATCTCTTTCTTTTCCTTTAGGTCACTTCTGCTTCTTTAGGTCCATTCTGCTTGGATTCCTAGGCTCAGTTCACTGTCTCTTGTGACCAAGCAGAACAAGGGTTTACCTAGTTCCAAGCCATGTTAGTTGTTGTTCAACCTTGTCTCCAGCAGCGGACACAGCTTGCAGCCCTTCGTCACCTGATTTGGATTGGACATTTCCTCAGCATCCACTGCGCACCTACACTCAAGCTTTGTATCTTGTCTGCCTGGTCTGCCTATACCGGGCCAACACTATGCCAGCTGGCAGCCTAAGAAGCAGAGATACCCATCTCTGGTTGCCAGTTGGCAGGAAGTGCAGCCTTTTGGCTGCCCACTGCAGACTTCGTGACAAGCTTGTGCATACTGGACATACCCTTGCCATGTACGTCTTGTTGGGCGTCCCAAGGTGTCACATCTGTGACACATGTGCCCTCGTTCTCCTCCAGAACACATTCTGCATAAGAACTGGCCTTTCTCCACTCTCTGCAAGCTGCAAGGCCGCAAGCGGTCAAATCCAGCAATACAAAATCTGTGCTTGCCGAACTTACCAGGTCCGTAAACATGTGCAAATTTATTATTGGTTGCAGGTCAAATGCAAACAGGATAACTCGACAAACTTGGCTTGCCACTGTCTCTTTGTTGGCTGCAGACTGAACACAAACAAGTTGACACCTCACCCAAGAGGCAGTAACCAACTCTCAACAAGCGTAGTGAGCTAATGGAAGTTGTGGGAGCCAGGCGTGTACTGGATCTACTTGTCAGTGCTTGTGCTTGTGAGCAAGAGCTACAGAGAGGTGTTTACCTGGATCTACTCGTCAGTGCTCGTGCGTGCATGGCTGTGAGACTTGAGCAAGAGAGATTCCGGGCATGATCCAGGCAGCGAGCTCGCAATGACAGCATCTTGGCCTTGATGTTCCGTGTGACTTGCGTGAGGATTAGTCTTCAGCTCTGTTGCTCAATCCACAATCATTAGGACTTTCAACCCTGGTCCCCTCCATGGCTCACAAGCAAGGTTTCACATGGTACTGACAGTGCACAATGAAGGATACCAGCAGTTTTGACAAGGCTGTCAGGGACAACCTGGCCCAGACCCAGGGTGATGACCCCTCGTTCTGAAAGCCAGGTAGAAAAATCTTGTTTCAAGCCGTGTTGAGCTATAGGAAGCCTGTGTAAACCGAAGTACTCAAACTGTAGGAGGGAGATCAAGTTGGACAGCAGACTAGGGATAGAGTGGGTAAGAAGAGCGAAAGGAGAAAGAGAGGCATGAGCTAGAATCAGATGATCAGAACTTAAACTGATGGATCACAGCTCTCTTGAGGGCAGGTAGTAGAGCTAGTCAGAGCAGGCAGAGTCGGCATAGAAGCAAAAAGTGGCCTTCGCGTGGTTCACTGAGGAGGTTGACAAGTCAGTGGAAGGACTGTGTCGGTCCAACACTGAGTCAAGCTGGGCTGTGGACGGAGGCACAATTTTTGCAACTGTTCTCTCCTGTCAGCCAAAGCGTGAGGCTAGAGAGACATATAAGAAGAGCTACACACCTGGTCTTCTGCAGTCAGCCAAAGCGCGAGGCAAGAGAACAGAACCAAGTCTGCAGCGTGAAGTCAACTCGTCGTGACTTGCGCGTCTCCCCTCTGCCACCATCTCAATCCGCTCGGGAGTGGTAAAGCCGCCCTTGGCCGTACAGTGAGGGGAGTTGAGTCGGAGGATGGAGAGAACATCACGCACAGGGAGGCGGAGAGCAGGCAATGGAGGAAGAAGTGTTCTCAGGTTTCCGGCTTGCTGCCGCAAGAGCACAGCAGGTGTTTGGGCTTGAAGAGTGCTTTGTAGGCGTCACAGTTATATAGATGGGTAATTCAAGCTTCAAGTCATATCAGGCTATAAGGAGCCCATGTAGACCGCGGATACTACACAAAGTGAGGGAAGCAAGGAGAGGCCCGAAGAAAAAACCTGCTCAGTGAGCCAGGAAAATCAGGTTGGAAATAATGAGGGCTATAGGTAAGGGGGAGAGGAAGAGGGTGCATGGAAAGGAATCATGGA